>RJWM01002850.1:0-104817 GCA_004363535.1 Dasyprocta punctata
GCATTACTGTGACATTATCTAAGTAAATGGAACATACAAGTTGGATTTGACTGTACATGCCTATAATCCCAGCGTTTAGGAGGCTGAGGCAGGAGGATCATGAGTTTGAGACCAACTTGGGCTATGTAGAAAGGCCTTGTGTCAACAACAACCAAAAAAAAAATTGAAAGTACGGGGGTGGATATATTGCACAATGGTATGGTGCTTGCCTAGCATACACAAGACCCTGGGCTCATCCCTAATATCACAAAAAAATAAAAAAATAAAAATTAAAAACCAAAACTAAAAATACCTTTTTTTGAGACAGGGTCTCACTGTGTAGTTCAGGATGGCCTTGAATTCACTAGGTAGCCGAGGCTGGACTTGAACTTGCAGTGATCCTCCTGCCTCAGTCTCCCAAGTGCTGAGATTACAGATGTGTGCCACCACACCTGGCCAAACTAAAAATACTTGTGCTTTTGATCAAACAAATTTGCTTCTAGCAATTTATCTTACAGGTAAACTCTCATGTTTAAATGAGTTTACATATAAGGATATCCACTGAAACACAGTTTATAATGCCAAGACCAGAAATTACTTATACCCCATCAAGATAGGGCTGATCCATTATGATATACCCATATTCCAAATAAATAAAAATTCAAGTTAAAAAGCAAGGTACAGAATAAAAACCTTACCATGAAGTCTTTGTGTGGAAAATGTACTGGCACGCACCTATATTCATAAATGTAAAGAAAATAGCTCTGGAAAGATGCACCAGAGACCATCTTTGGCAAATGATTTAAGGATGAGAAATTGGATGACAGGGGTAGATAAAGGGGAGATTCTTGCATACTTATTACTATATTTTGTGGATTCTTTTTCCTTCAGAGACTTGCTAAAGGTGTGTCAATATTACCAATATTCTCAAATAACCAGGTTAGGCTTATTTTCTCCGTTATTCTTCTGTTTTCAATTTCATTGTTTTTTGATCTTTTACTCCTTTCCTTCTGCTTGTTTTGGGTTTATTTTGCTTTTTTCTAGTTTCCTCATATAGGAGCTTAAACGATTGATTTTAGACCTTTCTTTTTTCTAATACATAACTTTAAATGGTATAAGAGTTCCTCAAAGCACCAATTATAGCATCCCAAATTTTATATTTTCATTCAATTCAAAATGTTTCCCAAATGTCTGTAAGACTTCCTATTTGACTGACAGAACTATCTTCTCTAATTTAAAAATGTTTGGAGATTTTCTTATTATCTTCCTGTCATTGACATCTAGTATAATTTCATTATGGTCAAAGGACATATTTTCTGTTACCTCAATTATTCTACATTTTTAAAGATTTATTTTATGACTTTACATATGGTTTATTTTGATTTATGTTTTATATGCACGTGAAAAGAATTAGTATTTTGTTCTTACACTGAGTATTCTGTGTCGATTAGATCCAGTTGGATGATAGTGCTGCTTAATTATTTTATCTTGTTACTGATTTTCTATTAGTTCTCTCCACTACTGAGAGAGGAATGTTAAAGTTTCTAACTATAATTGTTGGACTTTCTATTTCTCCTTTCAGTTCTGCCAGTTTTTGCTTTGTACATTTTGAGGCTATATTGCTAGTTATATATACATTTTTGTGGTTTTATCGAATTGACTTTATTTTGCGTGATACTGGGGCTTGAACACAGGACCTTTACACTAACACAGGGACACTGGGACATCACCAGCCCTTCTTACTATTTTTATTTTTTTTTTTTTTATTTGGAGGCAGGTTTCACTAAGTTGCTAAGTTACCGAGGCTGGACTCTAACTTATGATCCTCCTGCCTCAGCCTCTCAGAGTGCTGGGATTATATGCATGCACCACCAGGCTTAGTTTCTCTTCTTTTATTATTGATGTTGAAAATTTCCTTTTGGTATCAGATTCCTTCTAAAATTTTTACCTTAGCAATTCTTAGAATATAACTGCTGCCACTATATTCTCTTGTTTTTCATTCATCTGAGAATGTGTATTTTGCCTTTATATGTAAAGATACTTTTTTCAGAATGAGGAATTGTAGGTTGAAAATTCTTTTCTTTTAACATTTAAAAAAAATATTTTGCCATTTCCTTTTGAGCTCCGTTGTCTGAGATGAGAAATCTACAGTCACTCAAGTTCTTGTTCTCCTCTTAAGTAATGTGCTATTCTTCTCTGTTTTTAAGATTTTTTTTATTGCCTTTACTTTTAATTATGTTGTTTTGAATATAGAATTTTTATCATGTTTGGGGTTTATCAAAATTTTTTTGAGACAAATTCACACTATGTAGTTAACTCTCTTTGTAGCTCAGGCTGGCCTCAAACTCTCAGCAATTTCCTGCCTCAGCCTCCTGAGTGTTGGGATTACAGGCATGCACCACCACACCCAGCCAGATTTTTTTTTCTGTACCATACTTTTTCTCTTCTGCTTATCCAATGACGTGGATAATAGAGTTTTTTACATTATACCACAGGTTCCTGAGGCTCTGATGATTTTTTTTTTGTCTCTGTTTTTCTAACTAAATAATTTCTATTGTATAACTGAAGCTAACTGATTTTCTGCCACCTGTCATCCTGTCGTGCCCAACCACATATGTCTTCATTTCAGGTACAATATATTTTAGTTCTAAAATGAACATTTGATTCTTTTTTCTATCTTTTTATTTTTATTGAGATTTTTCTCTCTCTCTATTCATTTACAGAGTATTCATCTTTAGTTGACATGTTTAAAGTAGATGCTTTTTAAGTCAGATAATTCCAGCATCTAAATATTCTTGGCATTGGTATTCTTTATCTCTCCCATGCAGGTTGAGATTTTTGTGATTTTTTTACACGCTAAGTAAATTTTATGATAGCCTAGATAAACTGAGCACTGAGACTCTGTTTCTCACTTAAATCCTATGGAGAATGTTAGTATATCTGTCTTAGCAGGCAATCTACCTGGTTGTATTCAGCTTGCAAATTCTGCTCAGCCCTCTGAGGTTGTACTCTCAATGTCAGTGCCATTTTCAAGCCTTCCCAATGCTGTCTGCGTCTGTCCTCTGGTGTGTGCCACCCAGTAGCCTGCCTGCTATCTGGAGGTGGTCTATTGGTTCCGTTCCCAAAGTTTTTGATATGCTGTTTTAAATCACACAAATAGCTTGGGAAAGAGCCCAGGGATTTGTAGAATTTTCTAGGGAGCGGCTAAATCTGGCAATCAGTCACAAGTGTGGGGGCAAGGCAAGGCAGGTTCCAGAGCAAAGAACACGGGAGGCCAGCTGCTTCATTCCAGGGAACACCCAGCCCTGAGACAACCTGAGCAATCAGTTGCTAGGCAAAAGTGGTGTCATGTGACACCAACCTGTCAAATGTGTAAATAAACACCCCTACAGTGATTGAGCAGTTCCTTTTCTCCCATTCGGAGAGGGCTCCACCTGATCCTTCATCGCTTTTCTTTATTTTCACATTCTCTTGCCATCCTCCCCGCTGGAAACTTCAAGAGTTGCTCTGGTACACAGCAGAGTTTATAAACTCAGAGATCATTAAGGACTCCTTTTCCCAAGCTGCTTCTTCTCCATGATTTTCCAAGCACTTTCTATGGCTCTCTTTCTCAGTTTTCTAGCCAGAAAGCTGATGCCTCATTTGCCCCTCTCTGCCACATTCTTCCACACATTAGCTTTGCTATGGATCAAAAAAGAGACTCAGGAAATGGGGAAAAGGCACAACAGGGTTTCATCCTACTCTCTTAGCACCATGCTCTTCCAACAAAGTTTTAGATATCTGTGGCCTCGGCCTCTGCCACTATCACTGTCGCTACAAGGAGATCCCTTTCTAGTGCGTCAAGCCTGATCTAGAGAAGCTTTTCCCAGACCTTTCTGTCCATGGTGACACTTACATCTATGTTTCAGATTGCTTTGAGACCAGAGCATGAAACACAAGAAAGGGAAAGAAAAAGGTAAACGCAGCTGGTTCAGTGGTATTGTTAAATCTGCTCTTCTTCCCCATCCTATCTGCTACTAATTGCTTTTCAAAATTGCCAAATAACTGCACCATGCACTTTGCCCAAGTTTTCGGGTACCTTCAGTGAGAGGTACAGGGTGGAGCATGATAACTTAAACGGTCACAACTACAGTGATCAAACCAATATGAGTTATTGTATTTATCAGCCCCAGGATTCTAGTTGGCTTATTTTTAAATCTTTGCTATATTTTTTAGTTTCTAGTTCCCTGTTAGAATTTCTAAACTCTTTTTAGCCTCCTGAACATAGGAAACAGAGTTTTAGTTTTACAGTTCATGTCTAATTATACCAAAAGTTGAAAATCTGTGGGCCCATTTCTATCTTCTTGTGGCTTTGCTAGTTCTTTCTCATGTTTTCTTTTCCCACTTATCTTAGTTTGGTGCTGAGTATTATATTTGAAACACTTTTTAACAAAAATAATTTGAGAAAAAAAACTAGCAAAAATAATTTCAAGTTTAAGATGATGTGATTTCCATTCTTTCTGCCAGGTGCCCAGAGGCACTAGGTATCTTAAATCATCTTGATCTAATTTCAAAGAAAAGCTATTACTCTGTCACCAAGATGATTCAGAGCTTACTAATACCTCAGTACCTATGAGATTCATTTACTCCTGGTTCTTCTAATTCTGAGGGTGCAAAGCTCCAAGGTTCCAACCCAAAGCCCTGAGCGCTCCACTCTTGAGACCACGAACTCCAATTTTTGCTTCCTTAGTGCCATGAGACTGTCCAAAATCCTGCTCAGTCTCTCACTCTCCATTTCCAGGGCTAGGGATTGAACTCAGCAGCTCAAGAACTTGCCTAGTAAGCGCGAGGTTGTGAGTTTGATTCCTGGTACCAAAAAACAAAAAACAAAACAAAACAAAACAAAAAACTGAATGAACTCTCTTTTTCTAGCGTGGCAAATAACCCCCAGGACAAAAGTCATGCCAAAGGCCTAGCTCCCCATCCTTGATTTCCAGCTCCTCCCAAATTCTGGCCCAGTAATCCTTTACTTTGTTAGCTCTCCAACACATTCAAGTAGAGACATTCATATTCTGCCCAGAGTCTCTATTTGTCCTCAGTAGTAAAGTTGGCTGCAATTATCTAAGCCAATCTTCACAGAGGCTTATATTCATTAGAAGTTAGTTTTTTCCATTTTCTGTTCCACCCCTGGCCTTAAATAATGTTATTTTTGATGTAAAAGAGAGAAGAAAAGAGCAGAAGAGAAGACAAAGATGGGAAGAAAAAGAGTTGAAAAGTTTCTTAGGCATTGATTATTAAAATTAGGCCAGATCACTTCTGCAGTTCCAGTCTATCCCAGGACCTTTCCTTTGCTTCTTACCATTCACCCTTCCTAGAATATCTTCCTTCCTCTCTTTGACCTATTTAAGGTCTTTCTCTCTGGTGATACCATGAGCATTCTGTTATTTTAAATTCTATTCAATGTTTTTCTAATGTGGTTTCTCTAATAATAACTCCAATCCGTGCCACCAGCCAGTCTGGCCTCTTTCTGGTTGCTTTCCTATAACCTTGGGCCGCCCTGGAACCCCAATGCAGTTAGCGTTCACTGCATCCTCTTTGTACATGTTTCCTGATGTGAGTTTTGTCCCCTCAGTCCCAGAGACAGTTCTTTTAGGCAAGGATCACGTCTCTACTCAAGCCCCTCTATTCAACAGCTCTCTGTAAATACTTATACTGATGTGTTTCCTGCAACCAAAGCGCCTTCACTGTGGGAGGGGAAGTCCCACACCATGAGAGAATCATCCTCAGGACCTGCAGAGTTTCCCGGAGAGGGATTCTTGGGTCTCCAAATGTTCAGCTACACTATCTCCTCACCTACACTGTCTCCTCACAATACTCAGCACACAGCCATGCTATTGCATCTCCTCTCTCGTGTCTCAGCTCCAGAGATCTGGGATGGGCTCGGAGAAACACTCCGGTTACGGTACTGAAAAGCAGCCACTGAGGATGCTGAAGGTGAGTTTCCATTCGCCAGGTACCTTTGGGTTAGACTGCTTCTGTCCAGGGAAATCCCTGCCTGCATATCACGGCTAGGGCAGAGGGATAATCAAAGCGGTCACAGTGCCGGCATCAGTTCCTCACCCATTCCCAAGAAGGAGACTTAAACCTCCCAAAATGCCTCCTGTTCTCAGGAAGGGAAATCACAACAGAGGAAAGGAGCACTGGCTCCCCTTAAAGTTCCCAAATGAAAGACCTGCTGGGGAGAAAACAGCAGAGTTTAAGAAGAGATAAGAGCTGGGCATGGTGGTGCAGGCCTGGGATCCCAGCATTCTGGGAGGCTGAGGCAGGAGGATCATAAATTCAACATCAGCTTGGACAATTGGCAAGACCTTGTCTAAAAAAAGAGCTGGAGATGCAGATCAGTAGTACACAGTAGTAGAGCACCCCTGGGTTTGAGCCCCTGTACCACAAAAGAAAAAGAGAGAAAGAAAGAAAGAAAGAAAGCAAGCAGCAAGATGTGGTGTCACATGCTTGTAATCCCAGCACTAGAAGGCTGAGACAGGAGGATCATTGTGAGTTCGAGGCCAGCCTGGCTACATAGTGAGTTCAAGGCCAGCCTGCACTACATAGTGAGACCCTGTCTCAAAACAAACAAACAAACAAACAAACAAATAACAAAATTTTAAAAAAAAGCAAGGTAGAGATTAATGCTATGCTATACACCCAGATAAATTCTAGATTAATTTAAAAGTTAAATGAAAGAATGCAAAGAACAAAAAATAGAAAAAATATACTTTTTCTATAAGGAAAATGCTTAATCTCTTACAAGGAAAGCATAAATACTATAGAAAAAAGTGGTTAAAATATTCCTACAATGGCATCTTACACAGCAGTGATAGCAAACCTCTTAGACGAGAGCCTAAACTGCAGCCTAAAACCCACTTACTTATCACAAAGTGCCAACACTGCAATTAAACCTGAATACTGAGGTTTTAGTTCAGAAAAACTCATATATTAGCATCTTTTGTCTTAAAAGAAAAACAAACAACATATGTGCCATAGGTTTACAACCACTGTTATATGGCCATATAAAATACAGTTGTGGCCAGGCATGGTGGTGCACGCCTGTAATTCTAGCACTTGGGAGGCTGAGGCAGGAGGATCACTATGAGTTCAAGACCAGCCTGAACTGCATAGTGAAACCTTGTCTCAAAAAGACAAAAAAAAACCTATAGGTATCTGTAAAACTGGGCATGGTACATCACATGTCTGTAATCCCAGTGCTTAGAAGGCTGAAGCAGAAGGACCAAGAGCACAAGACCAGCTTGGACTATATAGTGAGACCCTGTCTGGAAAAAGCAAACAACAAAAAACACAGCTATAAAGAAATCTTAGAAACCTGGGGAGCCAGGTGGAGAGTGCACACCTGTAATCCTAGCACTCAGGAGGCTGAGGCAGGAGGACCACCAAGAGTTCAAGGCCAGCCTGAGCTACATAACAAGATTGTCTCAAAAGGTAAAAACGAGCCCAGGCATGGTGGCACACACCTTTAATCCCAGCACTCGGGAAGCTGAGGCAAGAGGATCATTGTGAGTTCGAGACCAGCCTGGGTTACAAAATGAGTTCAAGGCCAGTCTGAACTGCACAGTGAGACTCAAAACACAGGGCCAGGGATTTGGCTCAGTCGCTTAAGCACCTGCCTGACAGGCACAAGGTTGTGAGTTTGATCCCCCGTACCAAAAAAACAACAACAAAAAAAAGATAGAAACCAAGGGGAAATGATCATGAAATAATGAAAAGAAAGAAGGGTATAAAAAATATTTGATAAGATATGATATGAAAACTCAATCAAATTTGTTCCACTATAAAGCAACACTTTTAAAATGTGCATGGATGTTGAATATATTTTTTCACAGGTAGATTTCAAAATGTTTTAAAGTTTAAAAAAAATCAAATAGAAACCCCACAAAGTCTTCACAGGAGAAGCGGAGCCCAGGAGCACAACCTGTCAGGTGCTCGCAGTGCCTGAGCAGCTCCCTACCTGAGGGGAGCCAGGCAGGGGGCCCAGCCAGGAAGAGGCGGCTGGGCGGAGAGGCCAGAGTCGTGCGCACACTTGGCAGCCAGCCCGCTCCCTTTCTGAATGAGCTCCCAGAGCCTGCGAGGGCCATCTCTACAGAAAGGCCTTGTAGTCCAGCCATGGGCTGCTGAGCGCGTGGAGCCATCCACGGGGCTTCCCGGGTCACTGCAAACTTTTCACACCGTGTCCAGCACGGCCTGGGGCCAGCACAGTGTGCCACGTATCACCAGCAGCTTCCAGATTTGGGCCTGAGGGCCTTGGGGCTGCCCTACTTCTAACCCTCTGAACTACAATCTGACCAAGGCGCACTGAGACGTCTTCCCTCCCCACTGAGGTATCCTCCGGGGGAGCCCCTCTGTCCTCCACAGAGCTGCCCATGTGCCTCCCTGCACTGTCCCAAGACCACCCATCCCAGGTCACCCTGCTGTGGATTGCTGCTTTCTCCAGAGAGCCTCCACTTTGGGACCTGGGGCTCCTGTTTCTGCCACACCTGGAAATGGTCATATCTTAGTTCTGCCACAATCAGAGACTGTCTGCACTTGTGGTCACCAGATTTAGCAAAAAGAAATACAGCACCCCAGTTAAACTGGAATTCCACATTAACTATCAAGCATATTTCTTAGTATAAATACATCCCGTCTATTTTGTGTACCCACCTCCACTCCTGCAACTCATAGGAAATCCTGTCTTCTCTCTGTCATGCTGTACATCACTGTCTCCTTAAACCCCTGGGTTTCCTGTCTTCTCTCCAACCCTAGAGCAAGAAATGCTGACCCTGCTGTGATCCTTTCAATCCTGCTCTCCTGACTCCTTAATGTTGACACCCCTCTGACAAGCAGGTACCCCACCACTCCACCTCCACACCAAACATCATCTTTTCCCTGTTGGCCACCTGCTCCCCAGAAAATGGTAGCACCCTGGCTCCCAAGTAAAGTGGTTTGCTTCTGTGTCCCACCACAGGAATACTTTACTCCAGTGTCTATTCTTTTAGTTCTTAATGTGTGCCAGGCCGTGTACTAAGCAGCTCAATTTTTGTAATACCTTATGAAGTACTTACTATCAGGCTGATTTTAGGAGCAGCCCAAGCAAGATCACACCTTGTTAAAGCAGTCAAATATGCATAGATAAGATGTGAGCAAAACTACATATTTAAATGTACTTATAAAAATACATATTTAAATACATCTTTTTAATTACAGTGAAAGACACATTGCCATTAGTCTCCCTCAAAATATGCCTCTTGCTTTGAACATACTAACCCACCATTCTTGCTATTTTCTGAAGCAGTTCTGGAAGCCCTCTTTCCTGAGTGTCTTTCAAGTGGCTGCTTTGATGTCCTGAATGGATTCAAATTGTTTACAGCAATTTCTGTTCAATAAAACCATTACTGTGTGTCCCCATCCACCTTATTCATCAGACTTGGTACTATGCAACTCCTGGCTCTTCATCCAAGTCAAAATGACTATGAAAGGTAAATACTTTGAATAGATTCGGGATACTGAGGCAGCTGTGTCTTTCACTGTAATAAATCTCTTTTTAAAATTGTAGACATTCACTATATATATATATATATTTTTTTTTTTTTTTTATCACACTCCATAGATATTCCCGACTCCAAAACCTTAGGTAAACTCAGATTAAAGTAGCATTTGCAGGACACAAAGTATTTTTGAAAGTCTCCTAACAAGCATCCAGGTTGAGACACACCACACACTCCAGCTCACTCCTGCTGCTCTGTCCTTCCACAAAATCCCAGTCTCAGCCCAACCGCGGAAAACTCCCCAGCACCCCCACTCTGGCCCCAGCACAGTCCCCTTGGCCGTGAACTCTCACACTTGAGAAGAGAGAGCTGCACCAGGCTGTGCCGCCCGCATGCCTGGCATCTAGAGTTGGCCGAGTGGAGCCATGCCTGTGGTCCCTGCTCCTGGCTGGCACCCCCCTCTCCCCACCCCTACTATAAATAACCCCCACCCCCACCCTGCTGGGGCTGCCAGGCTGTTGCAGCAAGAGTTTCCATGAGGTCAACTTCCCAGAGGGGCTCCCAGCCTTGGCTGCACTCACCTCTGGCGGAGGCCTGTGGCCAGCTCGCCCCTGCACAGGGCTGTCCCTTGAACTGTGCTTCCGGCGGGCAGGAGGTGTGGGTACCTGGGCAGAGGCTTGAGGTGGGACCTGCCCAGAGCTCTGGGTACTATGATCCAGGGCTCCATTCAAGGAAGAGGGGAGCTGGCTATCAGCCTGGGGCTCCCCTTTGGGCTTTGGAGGGGCAAATCTCTTTCTGTTGAAAGGCCGAGCAGGCTGGGGGGCCGAGGAGGGGGTGTGCTGGCCAGGATCAATGGGCATCTCAGCACCTCTGGACCTGATGGGCACCTTCCCAGGAGGATACTCTGCACGTGCCCTGACACTAGGTGGCAGAGACTTCCCCTGTCCGTGAGGCCTGGCCATCAGGGTGCTCTCTATATATATGTCCTTCAGGGAGAAATACCCTTCCTGGCCTGGGCCCGGGGCTGGGGCAGTGGCTGGGGCCTGGGCAGGGCCATCGTGGGCCCTGTCTTGAGTGCCCACAGCAGGGGCTGGCTTCTTGACACTATTGGTCCCGGAGGACCCAGGCCCTCGGGCCACCTGGCCTCTGCGCTGGGCCTGAACCTGCTCCGTGCCCACAGACCCCTGTGTCCCACCAGAAGCAGGCTGGTCTGAAGGAACATAGTTTTCTGTAGAGTGGTGACTTCGGGCTGCCTTCTCCGACTCTGGTGTTTTTAGCCCTGGCTTGGATTCTGCGTCTTTCCTTTTCTTCTTGGCCCCAGACTCCTTCTGGGGGGCCCTTGGAGGCCCCCGCTCCATGGCCTCACAGATGTAGGTCAGCAAGCTGTGCTCCCCATCTTCACCATTCTCTGGTGCAGGCTCCCCGTTGGTAGGCGCCTCACCAGGACCAAAGCTGTTGATCAGGCCCAAACCGGGATGCTGAGCAGACTCTGTGTCACCCTCCTGCCAAGCTTCTGGGGCCTCATCCTTAGCCTCCCTGGGTGGGAACGGGGCAGAAGGGACGGGCACCCCAGGTCCACTCAGGCGTCGCTTGCGCTGGAAGCGGTCAGGGCTGAGCTTGCGCAGCGCCTCGGCCTCCCCAGGCGCCTCCTTCCCATGCCGCCAGCTCTGCTCCAACTCCCGCATCTTGGCCGCAGCCTTGCGCTTCAGCTTGGCGAACCAGCGTTGGTGGATCTTGTACTCGGTCATGGTCCCTACCTCCAGGACCCCTGAGCAGGACACGATGCCCTTGGTGTTCCGGGCAGAGGCCTGGTAGATGGCAGCATCTTCTTCTCGACACCTAAAGGCAGGAATGTAAGGCAAGTGCCACAGCCCACCTTTGTCATCAACTCCTACCACACCCTTCATTCCCAGGGAGGAAACAGAGGCCAAAGGAGGATGGCACCTGTCCAAGGTCATGCTGTCCCAAGAGGGATTAGACTCAGGGCTCAGGAGCACTCCCTTTGGGAGCAGGTGACCAGCACGGCCCCTTGTGAAGTAATGGTACCTCAGTTGCTTTTTTTGGTAGCTGATCTCATGGAAAATGTTTCAGTGGGGTTGCTCTCAGCTCTGTGGCTGTCAGAGATACTCCCTCCCTGGCCTCAAGAGATCCCAGGCCCTGGAAGGCAAACACGGCTCACCAGGTGGCTCAGCTGAGTTCAGGACCCTGTGCTCTACTCCAGGGGGTGTCTGGCAGTCTCCGCTGGGGACACTCCATGCCCAGGGGTGGGGTAGAGTGTGTGCCACGCCGCTTACCCTCACCTGTACAGCTGCAGGGTGTGGCGGTTGCCCTGGTGAGTGATCTCATACTTAGGCAAGCCACAGTAGCGGTCCAGTTCGGTGTCGTCCTTGTACCAGGTCACCTCTGGCTCTGGGTACCCTGAGAAGCAAGTGGGACACTGAGTTGCAGTAAAGTGAGTTCCAAAACAGTGGTAGGAGAGAACAAAAGGCCTGGCTGCCCCGGACCATCCACCCTGGACCTGCTAGGCCCATAGTTTCCCTGCACGGCTCAGACAATGTTTTAGTAACTGCAGCCTGCCCCAGCTGAACACTGGAATAAAACTATGGTTGGAAGGGAAGAGTGGAATTTCCAGTAATCTGTTCCTTTTCTATAGGGGCTCATCCCACAACCTCAATTATAGTGAGGGCTCCTTCTATGACCATCACTGCCCAGAGCCCTCCTTCTTTCACCCCAAGTTCCTGAGCTGGATTTCTTGACAGTGCAGCTAAACCAGCCATCTGCCGCCTGCCCTTTCATTCGTACTTCATCATCTTTCTTTCCGCCCATCCACAACCACCCAGTCTCTATAGAGGGACCCACTGAAGTGTCTTCCCAGCCCCTTTTCTGTGGGGACTCCAGGGTAGGATAAGGGGTCGGAGGCAGAGAGCCCCAGCAGCTTCCAAATCTGGATTCCAGTCATGCTGAGCACACTCGCACTCCTGAGTCTAGCCCCAGGAAGTTCCTCCTCCAGCCATGCCGGGGAGATCTGCTTTGTTTCTTCCTCAGACTCCAACTGACCAGCATTACTGGTAGGGATCAAAGACTCTTAACACTCACTCCAACATATGCAAGCGTTAAGGCCAAGGCTCTGCTCTCAGGGACTTACCGCACAGTAGAAAAGATAAGACCGCACCCGTGCAGCACAGCCACGCTCCTGGTGCTGGCCTCTGCACACGCTCTGCCTGCCCTGTGGTCGATGGATAAACCATGCTTCTCCCCACCCCACCCCATCAAGGCCGCCTCTCCAGCACTCATTCTTGCTCTGCCTGCTTCCCTGAACTCTACCTGTTTACTACACCATCCCTGCCGTACAGGAGCTTCTGTACCATCGCCCCTCCTTGAAAGAACTGTGTTTGGCTTCAGGTCTTCCTTGAGCTCCTGCCAGCTCTCTCCTTTACAGAACAGTTCTTTAAAAGACCTGTCTGAAGCCAGTGTGGTGGTGCACACCTATAATCCCAGCACTCTAGGAGGCTGAGGTAGGAGGATTGAAAGTTCGAGGCCAACCTGCGTAACTCAACAATACCCTGTCACAAAATAAAAAATAAAAAGAGTAGCTCAATGGTACAGCCCGCCCCCCTGCATTTGAGCCCCAATACAAAAAAAAAAAAATTGGTTTGAAAGCCAGGTGAGGTGCCACCTGCCTGTAATCTCAGCAACTCAGGAGGCTGAGGCAAGAGGATCCCCTACAGGCAATAAACCAACACCCCATCTTGAATAATAATAATAATAAGGAGTTGTCTGTACTTGCTATCATCATTTCCCTTCCTCCAACCAGGCCTCTGTACCCACTGCACCAGAACTGCCCTTGTCAAGGACACCCATGACTTGCACATTGCCTGTGCTGAGGGCAGTTCTTACGCCTCATCTGCCCCATCAGTCCATTTCCAAGAGGCTCTTCCTCCTCCGGCTGTTCCCCCAGCACATGGGCTCTTTCATGGTCTTCCCTCCCCGCCTAGACTAGTCCCAGGGTTCAGGGCGTGGGGCCCTTATCCAGCCTCCATCCACACTCACAACCCAGGGATCAAGTCCTGGCCTGGTTTTTGAAGGGCTGTCCACGTATGACTCCCAGCTCTCCACGTCTAGCCCAACCCCTCCCTGTCGCCCCTGCCCCTCCTCCCCCACCCTGATCCCACATCTGTGGGCGCACTTGACGCTCCCTCTCGCAGGCCGCAAGCACCTCCCCAGCTCTTCTCTCTGCCTGCCCCATGGGCCTCAGCACATGCTTATCCTTTTAACAGCATGGACCAACTGTGGCATGGTGGCCACCCTCTGTCCCTTCTTCCTCTCACAGCCTCTCGGTTGGGCAATCCTATTGGCCCTCCCTCAAGAAGAGCTCCAGGAACTGGTCACCACCATCCTCTCCCACTTGGGTTTCACCAGGGGGACTGCCACCCTGGCCTCTCAGCAGCCCCAGTCTCGGCGCAGCAGCCAGAGCGAACACGAGAATCCAGGACTTGGCCTAGTGCAGCCCTGGGGCCTGGGCCCCTTCCTGCACTGCTTGGCGCCTTTGCTCCTGGCACCCCAACCTGGGGTCCTGCCACCCACCTCTGACATGGCCAGCACCTTCCAGTTCCACCCCACACCCCAAGGGCAGCAGCTCTCCCCCAGTGCTTCCTGTCCCTCCTGATAGGCTTGTCTCCTCCCCCAGCCCCGTGAAGCACACTGCTCCTGACATATGAGCCATGCGTGTGTTGCCTCCTGTTCACCCCCAACACACTCAGTGCAGCATGTCAGCTTCAGGACAGTGGGGACTTACCTGCTCTATTTCCAGCTCTGTCCCCACTTCTACCACCATGCCTGGGAGGGAATCAACCCTTGTCAAATATTTACAGATACATGGAAGACCTCAGGGGGCAGCGACTGGGGCAAGTGGTGCACGGGGGCCTTCGAGTGAGCAGCATTCAAATAAGACTTCAAAGGCGCACAGAACCACGGGAGATGTGGGCTCAGCACCGGCTCCTCCCGAAACGTCAAGTATAATGCTATCCACACAGTACAGTGCTGGCTTCAGTCTCCCAGCCTGTCTTTCTTGCCCCTGTCTTGTGTGAGGCTGTGTGCCTGCCACCCGTGACGGCGCACACACACAGGAGCCCCATGGTAAAACCCCACTGGAGGCATAAGACACAGGGAACCAATGAGTGGACTGGGGTGGGGCAGGGTGGCTGGGCAGGGGGACCGCAGCTTGCTGTGAGGGGCACCAGGCACACAGGTGACTGTATGGCCACAGAGAGCCAGGGGGAGGCTGTGGCTGGCCACCCAGGGAACACTAAGCAGTGCTGGCTGTAAAGTGAGCCCCAAGTTTCCACTGTGAGCTAAAGCCCCTGGTTACATCACTGTGCATGTGGCCCCGGACAGCACAGGTGTCCCCACTGCCCTGTGGAATGACCTCATCCCGCCAGGCCCAAGCAGAGCCTCCCACCCCGTGACCAGGCAGTGCAGCCCCAGCGGCTTGGACACCAGGCCGGTGGGAGGCAGGGTGGCCAGCAGGGCCATGGGCAGCCGAGGGCTTCACAGCAGTAGCGTGCAGTACCCGTTCCCTGGGCTGCTCAAGCTAACCCTAAAACATAGCCTGGTGGTGCAGGTGGACATGCGCACACGTATGTGCTCACGGCAGGGGTGCCTGCACACACACATGCACACAGTAGAACTTGATTCCTCTGTCCCCACAGCCTGTGACCCCCTTCTTCACAGCCCAGGGTCAATGCAGACACCCAACTCAGAGCCTCTTCCCAACTATTCCCTGCTTAGAGGAGCTCAGATTCCAGAGAAGAGTTGGAAATGTAGGTTTTAAAAAAAATTTTTTTCCAAATGCAGAACTTTATTTGGCCCTCAGAGCAACCCTGTGCAAATAGCTACTGATGTTCACTGCCAGCTTCACTGAGGGCCAGAACCTGAGCTGACTTTCTTCATGTATTATCTCATCTAATCCTCAGAGAAATCCCAGGAGGAGTGCCTGATCCTAACCCTCAAGTAAAGGAAGAGGAAATCAAGGCTGGTGAAATGAAGGCTTCCTCCCAATGTCATTTAAAGAAGCAGAACAGCCAGCATATAAGTCCCTCTCTGCAATAAAATGGCAAATTTCTAAACTGCAGTATCTGCAAAGGAAAACAAGGCTCAGAAAAGCTAAGTGATTTCCCCAGGGTCACACAGCTGGCATGTGCCACAGTACCGGGTTTCCTTTTCCTTTTCCAGTGCTCTTTCCAATGAAAGTTCTGATATTAACATATGAATTTTTTCTCCCAGTGGTCATCACATGAGACTTATTTCTCTGAAAAGGATTTCTTGGAAACTCAGTTCTTTCTGAAGACACAACACCTTGCTCCCATCTGCCTCCTGCTGATGCTCCTGCTTCCCACCAAACATTAGGGCCCAGCCCTTCAGGGAACGAGCAGCAGAGCAGAGGACAGCGGCAGGGGTGGCCACTGTGGACAGAGATGCAGTCTCTGGACGGAAGCCCATCAAACTCACCCTCAGGGGAAGACTCCCAGAGCCCCAACCCCACTGCATGCCAAGTGTGTCCCACTCTGTCAACCAGCAGGGGCAGCGACAGCTGCTCTCCTTGCCTGGACCAGGCCCTGACTCCCAGGAGAGCGCCGGTCCCATGTCTGGTGGGCCCTTGGCAGCTGTCCGTCCTGGCCTGTTTAGGCGACACCACTGGCTGGGGGAGGAAAACAGGTACCTGTGGCCACTCTGTCTCCACAGGATGAGCTGAGGCAGCATGGCAGTGTCACAGGGTGGCCACACCTGGTCACCAGCCACCTCTCCAGGCTAGGGAAACCCATTTTCTGTTTCCTTAGTTCCTAGAACCTTCTGCATCTTGTCATCTCCCTCTACCCCTTTCCTATGGTCTACATTTTCTCCTGGGTGACTGGAAAGGTCTTGCTTATGGGACACACTATGCTAATCTTTCCTAATCTGCTGCATTAAATCAGAGACGAAGATGAAGTGTGGAGATGGGATAGCCCTGTCAGCCACGATACTGTAGGCCTCAGCAGGGAGGAGTTGCCACCTGGCTGGCAAACACGAGATGCAGAGAGAAAGTTTACTCCAGCAGGTTGGGCTTGAAGCAGGGAAAAGCTTATTCCCATGATGACACTGGGAACAAAATGCTCCAAGACTCTCCCAGAAGGTAGAGCCAAAAGACAGAAGAAAGGAGAGGGGAGTATGAGAAGATAGAACTAGTTCCTGGGAACAGACATCCAAAGCAGCATTCAGGAAAGAAGAACAGAGGAAAACAAGAACAGGAAATCAACATTAAAACACCAAATTTCCTAGAACTAAAGATTGACTCTCAGTTCCCAACTAAAATCCCAGAGCATGCCCTAGAATGAAGACCCAAATCAAAGGGCACTGCCATGGGATAACAGGATGCTCTTTCAAGCTTCCAGAGAGAAAAACTGGTCACTTATGAAGAATTAGGTTCAAACCACCTTCCCACTCTGAACAGCAACACTGGAATGAAGAAAACAGTGGAGCAAGGCCTTTAAAATTCTGAAGGAAACTTATTTTAAACTTAGAATTCTATACCCAGCCAAACTTTCCACTAGGAGTAAAGTGGTAAAAGCGGCATTTTCAGACACAATGGGTCTGACATGTATTTGCCATGCATTCCTTCCATTCTTTACCAGAACAAAACATAAATCAGGGAGATTACTAGAAAGGTTGCCTTTGTTCTTTATCTTATAAAGTTGCTTACTTTCAACTGTCTACACCTGCAGTAAAATTATTTCCCTTATGATAATATGTATTAGCATTCTAGGAGTGTATAAAAATTCAGGACTTTGAAATTTTCAAATTCAAGTTCAAGGTAAATATTGTTCAAACAATTAAATGCAGATGTCTTGTACTCTGAGGAACTTATTTGAAGATAAAAATATGTTAGCCGGGCGTGGTGGCGCACGCCTTTAATCCCAGCACTCGGGAGGCTGAGGTAGGAGGAGCGTTGTGAGTTCGAGGCCAGCTTGGGCTACAACGCGAGCACAAGACCGGCCTGAGCTACACAGTGCTACCCTGCCTCAAAAAACCAGGGCCGGGAGTTTGGCTCAGCAGCTTACGCGCCTGTCAGACAGGCACAGGGTTGTGAGTTCAATCCCCGGTGCCGCAAAAAGAAATGAAGATAAAAATATGCAATGTATATATCATTATTACCCCCTAATTATCATGTTTTGAAGTTTTTTTTTATTTTTTCTCTTTAAAATAAAAAAATAAATTAAATAAATGCTGGGTCTATACTCAGGTACTACATACTGCACTAAGTATAAACTAACATGGGCTTGTCCTTTCTTTTGAGATTCATTATCCCTGCCTCTTCTCTGGTGCACCTTACATGTGCTGAGGAATGAAGGTTTACCACTTACCATAGAAACTGAAAACCCTGAAAGACTGCCTCTGTTGCCTCTAAAGCTCACCTTCAGCACACAAAATAAACTCAGAGAGCTCGGACATGCCCCCCACCCCACACTTTCTATCTGTAGATGGTGATGAACAAAACAAGAACAGGAAATCACACAGAAGGAAGCAGAAAAAGCACCAGCACCCACATTCCATGGGCAGTAATAGTGACATCCAAGAGTTTGAAACTGACATCTGAGGGTCATAACAGTAGCTTCAGTGGTCTTCACCAGCACAGGGCTATAACAGTTCTTGGTGGCTCTGGATTGGGTGGCTTCCTTTTTCTTGACTGTCTTCCAAACCTAATAGCCCTGCCTCCCCAAAATATCTGTGAGCTACACAAAACCCCATTCAATAAATTGTAAATCTGCCTCAAAAAAAATTCAAGTACAGACTCCCCAGTTGTTAAGCTATTCACCACCAACTTTTTTCACAAGCACCTCCCTGTCATCAACTCCTTGATACTGAAGAAACTGGGGAAACTGAGAGAGAAGATTCTCCTCCATTATAGAAACAGGGGGGAATGTTGGGGTACAATTATAATGTAAGAAAACATTTATAAAATAGCAAACTTATAGGTATTTCAGGATCAATTAGAGGTCTCTGACCAAGTTTCTGTTCTGCTTTTTCTTCTGAATTCAGTTGCCCTTGACATGTCTAAAGCCCAGCTGCAAATCTCTGATAAGCACTGAGTCAGAGTAATTGTCTGTGCCTTAAGGGCTAGTCAAGGATACCCTGAAAGAATCTCCTCCCTGGAATGTTTCTATATTATGGTAATGCCTTTAACTGTGCTCACTCTGTAAGGGCCCCCTCCCCTGGTTCAGTGAGTGTTTCTATATTATGATAAGCAATTCCTTTGTTTCAACAAATCTGTTTCAGACTAACCTGCCTGTCAATATATGACTCAGTGCATGTAACCAATTACGGAATGTTTTGTCACTTGCTTTGTACCTCCCACTTCTAAATTCTATGTAAACTAAGTTTTCTGTAAACTTGGGGCTGCTGCCTTTGTGGAATTATCCTGCAACAGTCTGCTGGCATGAAGATTCAACAATGAGCTGGCGTGCAGATTAAATGCTGCCCTCTTAAAAAAAAAAAAAAAATATATATATATATATATATATATATATATATGTATATATAAAGAAAGAGAACATATAGAGTACTAAAAACAGGAAATCCATTACGGGAGAGAGAGGTTAAGAGACACAACTGTATATGAGACTCATTAGAGCAGAAGGACTCAGGGGGAATTAGTTCTAGAACTTGCACACAATGCCCTCTCTACTACCTCTGGAACCTGAAACTACAGGAGGCAAAACTTCAGCCAAGCAAGAGAAGAAATCAAGGAGGAACACAGGGCCTGGGAAGCTGCAGGGCACGATGGCACGTGCCTGTCATCTCAGCACTCGAGAGGCTGTGGCAGGAGGATTGTGACTTTGGGCCACAGTGGGCTACATAGCAAGACCCAGTCTCAAAAAACTAAAAACTTTACAAAAATAGGCTATTGGGGCTGGATGTGGTGACATACACATGTAATCCCAGCTAGTTGGGGGAGTGAGGCAAGAGGATCACAAATTCAAGCCCAGTCTGGGGAACATAATGAGACCCTGTATCAAAATAAAAAATTTAGAAAAGGGCTAGAGATATAGCTCAATATGAAAGTCCTGAGTTTAAAAAGAAAACGTATCATCACATGTAGTATTATATATAGTGTGATTATACTATAGCATGCTATATATATACACACATTTGGATACACAGATATATAAATATTTACTATATATAATCATAAACAGTATGATTATAGTGTAACATAATACTGTAGTGTAAGATTGTATCCCACAACATTCCATTATAAATATCACATAGGCATAATAAGGTAAACAATAAATGTAGACTTATGCAAAAATTATGGTGTAACTATATGGAGAAGACAAGTAAAGAGACACAGAAAATGATGGTATAGAAGACTTAATTCCTACTCTACAATCACAGGGAGACAATAGGGAACATTTAACTCCCAAGACTCACAAGTTAGAAGCTTTGTTGTGTTACTGAGCACTGTGGAGATGAGTTCACGCCAAGAGACAGCTGAGAGCTGACAACAGTTGCTTTAGGAAAGGCAAACTGGTCTTTTTGATAAATATAGAAGCTGAGAATAATTTGCATATATTTTTTATTTTTTTGTGGGTTTGGTTTTGTTTTGTTTTGTTTTGTGACAAGGTCTTGCTATGTAATCCTGATTGGCCTTGAACTCACTGTGTATCCCAGGCTGGCCTTAAACTCATGGCAATCCTCCTGCCTCAGTCTCCCAATTGCTGGGATTACAGGTGTGTGCCAGTCCAACCGGGAGTTGAGTGTAATTTTTTTTCTTTTTTTTTTTTCTTTTTCTTCTTCAGACTGTTTCCTTTGACAGGTTACAAGACAAACACTAGTTTGCCCAAGTTGTAAAAAGATATTTCCTTTGCCCCACTTGAGTGACCAACAAAGACATTGAGTCCAATTGACAAAGTGAAAGGGGCTTTGCTGAGTGTAATTTGAAGCCTCAAATGGTGTGTGTATTTTGATAAACTAAAGTCTTAACTTTCTTAAACAAGGAGGGAAGGATGTCCCAAATGGAGAAAGCAGCACATGAGAAAGTAGAGGATAGTGAGAACACTGTTAGTGCGCCGGACAGCAAAAGGCAGCATCTTCTCCTCCCCAGTCACCTTGCCGCTTCCAGTTTCCTCCTCTGCAAACTTGACTAATAATAGCACTTACTTCACAGGGTTTTGTAAGAATTCAACCACAATGGAAACAGACAAACATTGCAACACACTTCACACTGTGTAAAGGTAAGGGTGCAGGCAACACTGTCCCCAGGGCAGTGTCCTCGACCTGGCACTTGGCAGCCCTGGGGGAGGGGGACCTCAGCCCAGAAAAGTTACTCCACTGATTGAGAGTGCAAGTGCCCTAGAATCAGGTACGTCACAGCTGGAAACTTGACTAAGCCAAATCACAGGCTCTCGGAGGAAGCTGAGAACCGGGACCCCGGCAGTGGCCACTTGGCTGCAAGGTGTGGACATCTGCAGAAGGAGGGCAGGTGTCCTACGGGTCTTGCACAGGGCAGGTGGCACAATGGGCAGCTGTGCTGGGAGTGTGGGAGAGGACGAGGCCTGGAGCCAGCTTCCCAGATTCCAAGGGCCCCTCCTCCGGTTCCAAGGTACAGCACTTCCAGCTCTGCCCAGCTGTTGCTTCAGGCACCATCACAAAGCTCGGCAAAATACCAATACCCACTCTTCACTCCCAACACTCGTGTGTGATGACTGTAACCAGGTGCTGCCATGAATGCTTCGCATAGATTAGCTCCATGTCCTGCCTCTACAAAGCTCCTGCTACAGTATCCCCACCCTACAGCCCAGGTGGCTGTGAAGCTCCACCACCTTCTCAGTGTTATATCCTCAAGGGAAATGACACCAAACCAGGCACTTTGCCTCCAGGGTCTGCCCCAGTGTCACACATGTCACTGCCTGCCAGACCAGATACTCCCAAGTCACAAGTGACTCAACCATAACATGTTGGAGGTGGCAGCTTCCGAGGCCACCTCGCCAGTCATGTGGTCTCTGAAAGTGAGGAAGCCTTCCTGAGGACATGTCTGGGTATATGTTTGATTCCAGAGGAAGAGGAAGGGGCAACTGCCTGCCAGGGAGACTGAGCTGGAGAGAAAGCTGAAAAAGCCGATGTTAGTTTGCACAGGTTTACACATGGCCCACCGCCCACCACCATGATGTACTCCAGCCCCCTTGGCCCCACTCCATGTAAAGACCCTGGAACAAAACACATGGACAGCACCACATTACCTGTGACAATGCAAGTGAACCTGACGTCACTGTCCTCGGACACAGCCCGGGACTTGAGGGTGGTCTCGAACAGTGGCTGTGTCTCCTCTGTGAGCTGCGCGATGATGGAGCAGAAGGTGCTCCTAGGAAAGGCAAAGAACTGTTCAGAGTGGCCCTCACCCACCCTCTATGCCACCACCTGGCCTTGATCAGCACAGCCCGGGTCTTACCACATCTGCCCACGTCTGGGCAAGTCTTCCTTCAGGGGAGCCCCGGCTGCTGACCAGGCTGGGGATGGAATCTTGACCCAGAGCCATTACAAAAGGCCACTGACCCAAGCCAGGCTCCCGAGCGAGCTGGACAGCCTGCCCAAGACACCATCCTGTCCCCAAAGGCTCAGCTTCACCCTCCACCTCCAGCTCCAGGAAAGCTGGGCGTGGAGGACACACATGGGTGGGCAGAGCCTCTATTCATGCCAAAGAGGAAAAAGCCAGCTAACTTCCAAGGGCCCAAGCTTGGGTTTGGAAGCAAAGCTCCTGCACTGCTTTAAATGCCAGTGGATCCCAGGAGTTTAGACCCAAAAGGGGTCTCACAATTACAGGGGAATCAGAAAAGAGAATTCAGCCAGGAGACATGGTATACATCCATAATCCTGGCAACTCAGGAGGCCAAGGCAGGAAGAACATGAGTTCTAGGCCAGCCTGGGCCACTTAGTGAGACTCTGTCTCAAAGTCAAATTTTAAAAAGGGCTGGAGATTTAGCTCAGTATAGAGCACTTGCCTACCATGTGCAAGGCCCTGGGTTGAATTCCTAGCACCGCCCCACCCCAAAAAAAGAAAAGACTGAAACGAATTCTGATCCCAAGCAGGGCTACAAACCAGCACCAGCTGTGGCTCTCGACCCATCCTGGCTGCCACATGCTGGAGGGACCACTGAGCTGGGAGCTCCAGGACCAACTGGCAAGATCACCAAGCCACGGACCCACTTCTGCAAAAGCCAGCACTCTCAGTTGGGATAGTTCCCCAACCTCTGGAAGGCGTCCTGAGCCCAGCAGACTCACCGACACTGCTCAGGGCTTGTGGTCCGCTCCTTCTGGGCACAGGAAGCAACCGCCCTGCCAGCCCTGTTCCAGGCCAGCAGAGCCACAGTGTGCTCAGGCGTGAAGCGCAACCACAGAGCCAGGTTGCGGGGTGCACAAGCTGTGCCCAGCCCCCTCCCCTTGATGTGCAGCAGGGGGTGAACTGAGCAGGAGGAATGGTGAAAATGCCAAATCACCCCAAGGTGCCTTCTCAGTCTCAGGAGGGAGCCATCCCCAGAGGGTGATGTTTACCTGTCCGTGACTCCACCACAAGTGGACAGAGTTTGTGGGAGCATAAGCAACAGCAGGGACAGCCCCACACACTGCACACTGCACCCACGTACAGGGTGTCTGTCCTGGGAATATTACTCTGGACTTGAGTTGGAGGAGAGAGATAGATTCCCCAGGAAGAACACCTGGAATCGAGCACAGCTCTGGGCAGATGGGGGTCAACCCAGGAACCACAATTTCTCCACTGGGATTAGGATGTCTGGGCGTTCAGGGAGTTGGCAGGAACACCCCGCAAAGTCCACCCAGAATGGGGGCCCCAGCCTCTCGCACACCAGAACATGAGCTGGGTCTGCAGTGAGACACCACACCTCCCACCCACAAGTCACCTGCCCCAAAAGCATCTCCTTGTTCCCTCTGAGCCATGCAGAGCACAGCATCCCTTGGGACCTGGGCGATCAACCCGCTGAACCCTCAGGAAGCGGAACTTCCGGGTGTGCTCCTTCCTGCTGCCCACTGACAGTGATTTCTGACTGTGGGATGTGCCAAATCTCAACCAACACTTTCTAGAAACTGCCAGGTCAAATGTAACCCAGCTTCTATGATTCTGTAACTAGTTTATACTATCCCTAATTAACTTCTCCCTACATAATTTGAATCCTACTTCATCCATGGATGTGAACTTGGATCCAATATTCACTTTAGGGTCTAAGGTAGAAAGCTGTTGGGCAAGACTGAGAAAATCATTTCAAGATGGGTAACTTGTGCCTGCAATTTCAGCACTTGGGAGGCTGAGGCAAAGGAATCACAAGTTCAAGTCCCACCCAGGTGATTTAGGGGGACCCTGAGTCAAAAAAGGGGGCTAAAGATATAGCTCAGTGGTAGAGCCCTCCTGAGTTTGATCCCCAGTATCATTAAAAAAGAAAGAAAAAGAGACAGAAGAAGAGGAATAAGGATGAGGAGGAGATGGAGGAAAAGAAGAAGGAGAAGAGAGAAAAGGAAAGGAAAAAAGAAAAGAAAAGAAGAGAAAAAGAAGCCAGGCATGGTGGCACACACCTGTAATTCCAGCACTCAGGAGGCTGAGTCAGGAGAATTCCTGTGAGTTCAAAGCCAACCTGGGCTATACAATAAGTCCCTGTCTCAAAAAAAAAAAAAAAAAAAAAAAAAAAAAAAAAAAAAAAAAAAAAAAAAAAAAAAAAAAAAAAAAAAAAAAAAAAAAAAAACTCAAGTAAATAGATAAAATAAAATAAAAAGAAAGGAAAAAAATCATTTCAGCAGCAAGGCACAATGGCACATGCCTGTGATCCCAGCTACTTGGGAGTCTAAGGCTGAAGGATCACAAATTTGAGGCCAGCCTGGGCAAATGAGCAAAATCCTGTCTCAAAATTTTAAAAAAGGCCTGGAGATAGAGCTCAGTGGTTAAACACTTGCCTAACACGTGAGGGCATGGGTTCAATTCCCAGTACCACATTAAAAAACAAAGAAAATTTTGAAAAATCATTTCAACTACTAGACAAGTGAGAAAACAAAGAAATTGCTTCAAAAAAAATTGCAGAGATAAGTGCTCCTGTTAGATATACAACTGGTAGTTACTTTATTTCCGCTCTCCTTTTGTGGTTGGTTGGTTGGTTTTTTTGAGACAGGATCTCGCTATATAGCCTGGGCTGACCTGGAACTCGCAGCAATCTTCCTGCCTTAGCCTCAAAAGTGCTGGGATGACAGGCATATGTTACCACGCCTGGCTCATCACTCCTTTTGAATGGAAAAGAACACTTATCCTCTAAAACCAAAGACCTCCATATGCAGTCCTAAACTATATGATAAACAGTGCTTAGGCCGGGAAACCTTGGGAACAACGGGACTGGAAGAAAGAAGGCCCTCTCTCTGAGGAAGCAGCTTGGGAAGCATTTGGGGCACAGTGAGAGTCGCTATGCATGCTGTCCTGTCCCATAGTGTGTCACTCTTCTTATTCCACAGCCTGCAGTCCCTTCTTCCAAACCATCTAGATGTGGATATGCTCTGCTGGGTTCCCTAGAAAGCGCGGAGGGCCACGCACAACTGGAAACAGTCTCCTGTTAGAGCCAGTCAGGGTCAATCTTCTTCAACCCAGGAGCCACTCAGGACCAAGTTTCTTCCGTGTTTGTCCTCTTGGAGGACACAGAGCGGGCTGATCCTGCCTGTGGAGGTGATGAACTATCAGAAGCCCATTAACCTCAGAAAGCTGTCTCTGCATGAAGAAACTGTAGCCAGGTTTCCCCAGGTCCACCAGGGTCTGGGTTGGGGCCCAAGTGGTGGGAAGTAGCCAGAAAACGTCCCCACGTTGATGGTTACAATTGGTTCAGCCAGGGATAGAGCCTTGTGCCCAGCTTGGGAGGCAAGAGGAGTCTTTCAACCCGCAAACCTTGGCCACGGCTTGCTCAGCAGGTTCAGGAATTCACTAACGGGGAGGCCAGGCATGTGGTATTGCCTGGTCTCACAGACTCCACGGTCTAAGGCAGAGACAGGAGTGAAAGGAAAGGAGACTCAGAGAAAGAGGAGGCAAAAGGAGAATATAGGGGACTATGGGAAAAATATAAAAGGCAGTGGCCGTGATGAGAAGATAGCTAAGGTGTCAAATCTAGATAAGTGGTCACAAAATCATGAAAACTTAGCATAGGAAGAGATGGGTCACTGGTGGCTCCCCATTTTGGTCCTGTGGCACCTGTCCAAGGGCACACAGATGTCGTTACAGGCGTCTCAGGGACCCCTGCCCACATGTCCCTTCCTGAGTCCCTGTGCCCCTTCCTGGTGGGCCATGCAAGTGTCACCCTGGTCTCTGCAGACCCATGCTCACGTGAGTACCCCCGCCTCCCCACGCCCCATGCAGCCGGTTAGTGTGAGAGCTGTCACCCGGTGGTCCCTCAGGGCCCAGGCCCACAAGAAAAGCAGTCAGAGAAACAGAATGGAATGCAGGGTGCGTTTACCTTCCAGAGCTGGGGTGAGACAACCGGCTGCTTGGTAAGCTAAGCAAGAGACAGCAAATGGAATCATTAGGCCGAAAAGCAAGGAGACCAGGAGGCGAAATCAACAACAGTCGAGAAGGATTAATCTGCCATCATCGGGGGCCCAGAAGCCTTTCTATTAAAAGGGACCAGCTGTCTCAGCTGGCCTGCTCCGGAGAGCAAGCGGCCTCACCATCAGACACCAAGAGCTCTGAAACCAAAAGCTGGTTACAAGCAGCAGAGTCCAGGAAAAGGGTTAGGCAGGAAGGAGGCTGGGCAGAGCTTTGAGAAAGGTGGGCCTCGGGCACGCAGATCTGCCCCCTCGAAGGGGCCCCGGGCCAGCTCAGCTCCCCTCCTTTTGGGAGATAAGGAGCCGCATTCTTGGCTGCGCCCTGACAGGTGTGGGGGAACACCCACCATTAGTGGGTTAAAGTACAGTTAACAATGAGCAAGGCAGACCAGCCAGGAGAGGGGAAGGGGAAAGAAGACAGAGCAGTTAATCCAGCAGGAGCCAGGAGGTGCTCGGCTCCCTGAGGCAGCTCCAGACCTGCCATCTTGGGCCCCTCCCCGCAAACCCAGGGACACGTGGGGCCTTCCTCCGTTTCTCTGTCCCTGCTGCTGTCGTCTGAGTCAGAGCCTCGTGGCTCCACATTGGATGACTGAGTCTTTGCTCCTACACCTCTTCCGACACCATTCCTCTGCGTGGGAGGCAGAGGTCTCCTGCTGGCTATTAACTGGGACTCTCCACGCCTTGACTGGACTTGGCACTCAAGGCCCTCCCTGAGCTGCTCACAGCTCACCTACAACTGGGGTTCTGTCTGCTTCCCAAAACTTGGCTTCTGCTGCAGCCAGACCTGCTCCTAACTGGCATGAACACATCCACGGCCTTCACTTTTGTCCTGTCTGCTTGGAAAATCCTCCCTCCTTTCTGCCCACCCAGCCTGCTGGCTCCTAGCAAAGTGCGAGGCAGGCGAGGGCACCCGACAGCTGTTCTCCGAAAACAAGGGGAGCAGGGGGAGGGGAGCGGGAGGAGGTGAAAACACATTTGTCACCCGGGAGGGGCCCTGCCCCCCAGAGGGAGCTGCTGCTCCAGAGACAAGGGGAGAAGAGGGCGCGAAGGGCGCAGCTGCCTCTGCTCCGCGCTTTACAAACCCTTGGGGCCACGTGGGCAGAGCCTCGCTTGGTTCCAAAGCCCAGGCTGACTCCGTCCTCTCCTGACCATAAGCTTCCTCAGAACGGTGAGATTTCTCCTCTGAGTTTGGGTTTTGTCCCTGGGAAGGAGGAGGAAGTCAGTTTTCCTGAAAATGGAGGTTCACCGGCCCGCAGCGAGGGCCTGGGCCAGCGAGCGGACCCCAGCTTCATCCAGGTCCCAGGGCTGCCCTCTTGGCCTCCCCTGTCAGGCCTCAGGGGCAGAGGAGTCCCAGCCCACGGAGACACCATTCTTCAGAGGGTGCAAGTCCACCCAGTGCCCTGCTGACTGGGGAGCCCCCCCATTTAACAGCTCTTGGGGCACAGAGTCAGGCATCAAATGCTGGGGCAGAAAGCCTCTGAAGTCTTCATAGGACAAGAAGCTGCTCAGAGGGGAGCAACTGCTCAGCATCTGCAAGGCCCCAGTTCCACCCCCAGCACTGCAAAAAATAAAATAAAATAAAGCTGCAAGTGATTTCAGTGTGGCTAGTGAGGTCCAACTAGCACAGGCTGGGAAATAAAGAATTTTTCCAGCCACCTTCATTCCACAGAAGGAGCAAACATCCAGGCCATCGAAGACCCTGAGGAAATCCCTGCCTAGGCCTGAGATAATGGTCACCCAGATCCCAGCCCAGCAGCTACCCATAAAATGGCCCCCTCCCCTTGTTCATGAGCCGGTCTGACCTCTCCTCGGGGTGCACCCACCACCACAGCACCTCAAGCCTGCATCCTTGCCTAGTTTTCTTACTCTTCTTTGTTAAAAGCTGCCCTAATCTGTCATCTCCTCAAACTACTTTTTTTACTGCTCAACTAAAACTTTTTCCTGTTTAAAAGAAAAGAAAAAAGAAGAAAAGTCCTGGTCTTGTGCCTCAGTTTCCCTAGAATCCCCAGGCAACTTGCCTGACCCAAGCAGAAGAGTAGACATTGTTTCAAAGCAGTCTGTAGCAACATCACAGTTCTGCTGCACCCCTCTCCCCACAACCCCTGGACCAGGGCCACCATGAAACAAGCATGTTCCACAAAAGCCAAGTCGTCATAAGGGCTTCCCATCAGCCGCAGCTCTTAACCTTCCTCCAGCCTCCCCGAACCCCAGTCACCATAGGGGTGAGACATGCCTCATACCTCAGTGAGCACTGAGCTACCCTCGCCCTGCCACAGGAATGGAAACCCCTCCAAAGGACATCACAGGCAGGGAGGTGAGGTGCACGTGGTGAAGTAGAGCCTGGACCCAGAACCAAGGCTTCTAGAGCCCCCACCACCTGCACAGCCGTCCATCAGCTTCCAGAGGCAGCCTACCAGCCCAAGGGACCATTCAAATGATGACTCAAGAACACCATGACAAGCAGGGCATGGTGCACACACCTATGATTCCAGCACTCTGGCAGGCTGAGGCAGGAGGATTTCCAGTTCAAACCCAGCTCGGGCAATTTAATGATTTAGTGAGACCCTCCAAATAGAAAATAAAAAGAGGCTAGGCATGTAGCTCAGTATGAAGGCCCTGGGTTCAATTCCCAGTGCAAACAGGAAAAAAAAGGTAGACCCAGAAAATGCTGGAGCCAAAAGTGAGAGGGGACAGAACTTGCCTCCTAGTCAGGATCCAGGGTTCAGCTCTTTCTCCCTGTCTCCGGCCTCTCCCCATCTTCAGGGGGACCACAGACTGTGCAGTCACCTCCTCCAGCACAAGTCAGAGCTCCCAGAGCCCTGGGGACTGACCCTCGCTTCCTCCCCAAAGCAGCCCCTTCTCAATCTCCTCTCTGTGGCCAAAAGCTCCTCCAGGGAGCAAAGGAGTCTGGCGCCAGGCATGGTGGCCCTTTAATCCCAGAATTTAGGAGGCTGAGGTAGGCGGAGCGTTGTGAGTTTGAGGCCGGTTGGGGGCTTGGGCTACGATGTGAGGATGTGAGCAATGTGAGCGCAAGGCCGGCCTGGGCTACATAGTGCGACCCTGCCTAGAAAAACTAGGGCTGAGAATTTGGCTCAGTGGCTTAAGCACCGGCTGTGAGTTCGATCCCTGGTGCCACAAAAAAAAAAAAAAAAAAGGAGTCTGGCTCTTGTCTGTGGACGTGAAACACTACAGAGGCGAAGCTCACTCCCGTGGTGCCCCCCAAAAAAATACCCAGAGGAAAGAGACACCTTTTCAAGGCACTCCGGGGCGGCTCCAAGGGTACTCAAGTCGGCCACATCTCCCACTTTCAGCCCTCTGCTTTGCCTCACTCAGAGGGCCACAAAAACATCCCTCCCGCCACTCAGCCAGCCAGCGCCCCATCCCAGCTTGCTCTTGCCAGCCCCCACCTCACCCCACCCCCATTCTGCCTGGTCCCAACCCACCCTTCTCCCCTCCCTGCCATCGCTGCTTCCTTTTCCTCTCCTGTCCCCCTGATATTGACAAAGGCCAGACACAGGTGGCCAAGCCCAGATAAGCACTGTGACAAGCGGGAGTTGCCCACAAGAGAGCAAGCTTCCCAGGGGATGGAACAACGTCCACATTTGAGGCTGGTGTCTCCGCAGAGCCCGCACTTGGTGAAGGGGCATTCTTTCTTGGCACCGGGGGCCTGGTGCAGTCTGACTCGGTCACTAACACCAGCCCTCAGCCCTGCCGCAGACATGTGACATCGTTTGACGAGTTTTATGCAGAAACAGGTTCCGGTTACATTTGAACCTTTCCAACTCCAAGGTCAACAGGACTCAGCCAATCCACAAGGAAGTGCCCAGGACTTTTCCTGAAGGTCTTTGCTGCCTGTTTTTGTGCTCTTTTATGAACGGAGAGCAGAGGAGCTCTCAGCAGGCTGGCGGGAGCGCTCCTTTTCCGCATAATACCCCGCAAGTCAGAGGCTGGGCCGGACACACACTGCCAGTCCCAGTGGACAAATGTCACATTTCCCTTTGGAAAAATGGTCTGTAGAGGGGAGGGCACTGAGCTGCACAGAGCAGGCAGGACCTTATGTCTCGGTGGCAAGGTGCGTGGCTCGTGTCCAGGTGCCCGTGAGCATCTGAGGCTGTCTGTTATCTGTGCGGCCTTCGGTCTGTGGGCAGCCTCCACCCCTCTGCCACTCTTAGAAGAGCAGGAAGGGCCCCTCAGTTCCGCCCCTCCCTCCACACCTCAGCCCCAGCCCCCAACACCAGGGGACACGACTCACCGAGCTTCAAACCCTCCATCCCCGGCCGCCCCTTGCCCCATTCCTCTCGTCAGATCAGAGTATTTAAGACAGGTTTACTCCTTGCTGGTGACTGCCCCACCCTGAGCAAGGTGGCCCCACTCGGGCAGTCAGTCCCCCCAGTCCCCTTCCTGTGCGCTCCCTCCAGCCCCAGGAATTCCAGCCACCCGGGCCATGCTTATCGCTCCCTGTGGAATCCGCATCCAGTAGCTGGGGACAGAGGGGCATGGGGTGGGAGATAAGGAAAGCCTGGGGCCCCTATGACATCACCCCAAATAGGGCCCAGTTCCTCTCCACAATGGGAGGCATCGTGGGACCTCAGGCCTGAGGCCCTAGGGCCTTTAAGGGGGGGCACAGGGACTGTTGGGGCCCAGGCCCTGCCCCAGGCCTCCGGCCTGTGGCACAGTGCAGGAAGGGGCCCCATCCCGCCCTGTCTGTTGCCACCCCAGTCCCTGGGCAGTGCCACTCACCTGGTCTCAGGCCGCACACTGAGCAGGTAGCTGCGGCTGGCCGGGCTGGGGGTCCACACAGGCCCATCATCCTCACTGTCGCCCCCTGCTCGTCCACCTACGCCCCACCCAGGGACCCTGCGCGACCCCATGGTGTTGCCTGCCCGCCTCGCCCGGCTGCTGGCCCAGCCTAGATGGCCGCCCCTATTTATAGCCCAGCGTCACCTGCTGCTGTCTCTCCCTCCCCCCTCCTCCTGCCACCCCTCAGCCACCACCAAGACTACAACTATGTCCAAGCCGCACTGGCGTTGGGAACAGCCCCAGGGACATACAAGGGATGATCAAAAAAGACAACGAATGTTTTAAAAACAAATAAACAACAAACAAAAACTTATTTCAGTAAGAGCCACATGACCTAGCGTGATGGGATAGGTGTGCTGAAAGGGAAGGGAAGCATTGAGGGGTTTTGGGGAAATGGAGAGGAAAGCAAAGCAGGTGAAAACCCTGCTATCCTCCAAAGGAACCACAGCCCCTCCTTTGGGAAATGTACCCCCACCATGCGTCCTCACAGCACCTGCCTTGTTTCTACTCCATCCCAATGTGGCTGCAGCCAGCTGGCGTCGGGTCCTCCACCACCGCGCCCACAGGCCCAAGTGGTGCCAAAGGAAGTTCTTACCAGAACATGCAGGAGTGGGACAGGAACAGAAGCAGCCCCTCCTGTGACTGAGTGCCATGAGAAGGGAGGAGCTGGCCTCACCTCGATGTGACCTCATTGCCTGTGTCCCTTTGTCCCCAGTCTCCCTGCATGTGGCAATTCCAACTTTCCTAAGCATCTGTTTGTCAAGAAGTCCTCCTGCATACCTGTGACCCCAGCACTCAGGGGGAGGGAGGCTGAGGCAGGAGGATCACCAAGAGTTGGAGGCCAGCAGGGGCTACAAAGTGAGTTCAAGGCCAAACTAAATTATATAACGAGACCCTGTGTCAGAAACAAAACAAAACAAACAAAACTTACTCTGGTTTTCAGTTTAACCCCATCTTCTTTCACTCACATCCCCTTTCCTTGTCTAGGTCTTTTCAAATTTTGCCCCTATCATCCAGTGATAACCCCAACCCATCCTTCCCAAGTTCTTGCAGGGTTTTGTTTTTTTGTTTGTTTGGTTTTTGTTTTTTGGGTTTTTTTGCAGTTACTAGGGATTAAACCTTAGGCCTTCACACTGAGCTACATACTCTTATCCCCCTACTTTTTAAAATTTTGAGACAGGATCTCACTAAATTGCCTAGGTTGGATTCCAAGAGCACTGGGATTACAGGGTTTTGCACCATGCCCAGTTCTTCAAACCAACTTTCTCTGTCTTCAACCAAGTTCCTGATGATGGGGCAAAACTAAACAAGGTGTGTCAAGGTACTCAGGGATGGAAAGGTGGATAATGTCTTTTCTCTCTGAGCCCACAGTCTAGCCAGAAAGGTCAGAATCTGTAAAGCGGTGTCATCTAACAAGGACCAGATTGAGTCTACCATTTGCTATTCAATCAGAGAGCAGATGAGCCCTGGGGGAACGTGTCACTGTCTCGGGATCCTCCTGCCTCAGCCTCAGTGATTTCACACTTCCTGGGGCCCCAAAGGAAACTGGATGCTTGTAGAAAAATCAAGGGCTACCCTTAGCGTACTTAGTGTGACAGGGGATGCTGCGACCAGTCCAAGCACAGTGGAGGACCCATGCCACTGACCCTGTCACCTCAGCCCCCACCACATCTTGGTGACTGTGACCATGCCTTGTGTGTGACATGGCGCCATCTCTTCCTCTTCAGGCCAGGGTTCAACAGTCTCTTCACAAACCAGGAAAGAGCAGGCCACAGGGCAAAAACATCAGCTCTGGAGGACAGTGAGAGCCCTCCAGGGCTCCTGGGCTCACTCACAGACTCCTGTGCCCTGGGCTGACCTTGCCCCAGAACCTATGAAGTTATGGAAGGTTTGCTTTTCCTGAGGTATCTCCCCTTCCCTTCGTTGCCCAAATGCTCAAAAGAGCCCAAGGGAACTGTTCCATGACCCAGCAGCAACAAGTCATCAAGGGCAAACCAGTGAAGCAACCCCAGGACGAGAGCTGGGAGTCGGGCATGGTCCACTCGCTGGACAGGGAAGTAAGGGCAGGCACACAAAGCCCCAGGGGTCTTTAGGGGAGGAAATGGGGCAGGGGCCAATCCAAGCGGCCAAGAAGAAGCAGCCCTGCTGGACACCCACCCTGCTGTCAATGGCCCAGACATGCCTGCCACAGGGGCCCAGGGGCAGATGGCCTCTCCAGGGACTGGAATGGGATCCTCCCCAGAGCCCTGGTCATTCTCATGTGAATTTTCTGTTCTGAGGCCATGCAGAAGCCCAGCTGTCTTTTGGTCCAAGAGCTCCACAAAGGTGTAGAAACGCGGACCTCAAGAGAACAAGTTCCTTCACAGAATGTGGGAGCAAGACACAGGGAGCCCCTCTAAGCAGGACTCCCCCTTTGCCCAAGTCTGCCTGTGGCCACTGAGCAGGAACAGCCGTGCCACCCATGGGCACTTTTCAGGACAAAGGGAAGCACAGCTATCACCTTCACTCTGGCCAGCAGACTCTCTAGGTCTTGTGCTTTTTGGCATTCGGCAGAGGTGGCTTTTTCTACAAGCTGGGGCCCAGGCCTGGGGTCAAAGATCAGTGAGGATTTCCTTATGCCGCAGCATCGGCTCCCATGGCAGGCCTCAGAGCCCTGCAGACCCGTTACGGCTCAGTGAGAGTCACAAACACCACTAAGTGCCAGGTACCCCTCCAGCTGCCTCCCCAGCCCGGGGCCTTCACACTGAGCTAAGTCCCCAGCCCTTTTTGAGGCAGAGACACACTGAGTCTCTAGGTTGCCCAGAATGGCCTTGAACTTGTGATTTTCCTGCCTCAGTCTCTCAGAGTACTGAAATTACAACATGCGCCATTGTGCCCAGTTTATTTTCTTTCTTGATTCCACTCTTTCCCACATGGGAACGTGTGTGTACACGTGTGGCGGGGGGTGGTGGTGGTGGTTCTGTGTTTTTCATAAAGAAATTCCCACTATGTTGGGCAGGCTAGCCTTGAATTCACTATGTAGCCCAGGCTGGACTTGAACTCATGACGCTCCTCCAGCCTTGGGATTCTGTGTGCTGGGATTACAGGTATGCGTCACCATGCCTTGCTGCCACTCTTCTAAAGTAAGGTTTTAGCTCTGAGCCGAACAAAGCCCTAGTCTTGGCCAGTGCTGCTCATGCGTGGGAAGCTACCACTTGCACCACCAACCTGCAGCACTCTCGATGCCTGTCTGCCCTCCCTCCAAGAGCTGCCTAGCTGAGCTTCTTTCCAAGCAGGCAGAGCCTCGGCCCTGGGGTGGACAAGCCACCCTGGCATGCTCCTGTCCAGGGACTAGAGATGGGGCCACAGCTGTGCTCGGCTAAGTGGACACCAATTAAAGTATTCCTGGCAGCAAGAAGCCACTTCTGACTCGTTTGATTGGAAGGGGAATTAGGGACTCGAGGATAGAGCTGTCCCACCTGCCCAGGTGTCCTCCCCAGCCCCCTGCTCTGATACCACATGGGTTGCCAAAAGTCTAGGCTCTTTGCAGGTGAGGAAAGACTGTGGTCATTGGGGGCAGCGATCAGTCAGATGGGCTGGGCCGGACTCACTGTAGCCGTGTCTCAAAGGGCTCCTCCCAACTAGGCCTCTCTGCTCAGGATGAGCCAGCCTTTTCCCCCACCAAGACTTTTCCTATGAACTCTTTGTATCTCTGCTCTCCTTTTCCTCAACAGCAGAATCTTCTCATTTGGGTAAGAAGTTGATTCTGCTCTCCTCAAGGGACACAACTGACAAGTCAAGCCACCTCCTTCACCATCCTGAAAGTAGTTTTCAGCTTCAGCCTCTGCTGAAATCTAAGTCCCCTGCCGCCTCCCCTGCATCTGTGTGTATGTGCGCACATGCTTGCATTAATGGGATTGAACAGGGCCTCCTGCATGTGGGCAAGCACTGTATCCACTCCACCCCGGCCTTTCTACAGCCTCTACCCTCTCTCTGCTACCAACACCAGCACCAGAACCAGCAGGAGCACACCACCCCCAGGCACACGCATGCAGCCCCTAACCCCTGGCTCTATTCTCCCATTTTAAAGTCATTTCCCAAGCCCAGCATGGAGCCAGTCTAGGAAAGAAATGTAAAGCTTCCTCCAAAGGCAGAACTTCTCAGAATACTCCCAAATATCCAGGCATATCTATGCACAAGGGAGGGAGAGAAAATTCCGAACAAACTCTATCTAAGGAGTAGAAAACCCCAGGGGAAAGTAGGAGCTGCGTACATGGGTCCCTGACTATGACTGAAAGGGGGTCTGGAAACAGCATGGTTTGCTGGTGCGCTGAAAACCAAATTGAGTTCTGGTTTGAGTTGGTTTGATTTGGTTTTGCAGTACAGATTAAACTCAGGGGCTTAGCCTTGAGCTACACACCCCCATCACCCTTTTTAATTTCTTTTTTCAGACAGGATCTAAGTCAATAAATTTCCCAGGCTAGGTTTGAATTTGGCAATCCTCCTGCCTCAGCCTCCCAAATGCTAAGAGTATGGGGCATGAGCTGCCACACACAGCAGTTTAACCACTCTCTTTACACATCAGTATATATTCTGTGAATATATATTCACAGAATATAGAGACAAAGGCTACATGCTTCAACTCTAAAGGGTGCAGATCTGAACAACTGCTGCCCAGGTAATGCAAGTCCATCCTTGAAGTAAGCTGGTGCCACAGGCCTATGTCACTGTGGGGGCGGGGGGGGGCTTTTCCCTCACATTCTCTGAGTGCCACTTGCCATATGATCAATGAAATGTTTTTTTGATTTTTAGTATTCATGCACTAAAAACAACATAAATTTGCAAATTTTTTAAAGCATTTTTAAAGGCCAGTACATGACACAATGAACTAGCTCAAGAATATATCTGCCATAGGTAGATCCATAACGTGCCTGAGCGACAGGAGGATTGGAAGATGCTTTGGAATTAATTTTCCATATAGTTCAGACTTGGAAAGGCTTGACAACAATGAGAACAAATGGTCACAAAAGAACTGAAAAACGTAAATCCGATGCAAACTAAAATAGGAATAAGTGCAAATAAAAGTGGCACTGCTCAAGAGGAGAATCTTCTCTGTTTTTGTATATAATTAGGGCAAAAGTAAATAGGTAAAAGAGAAAACGTAGTACAACTCTTGCCTTTGGGAAAGTGTTTTCTATTTTAACACATTCAGGAATGAGAAAATAGCATCTGATCAAGCTCAAGATACACATAAGCAGAGCTGGGTAATTCCAGCCTTTGGGAGGCTGAGGCAGGAGGATCACTGTGAGTACAAGGCCAACCTGAACTACAAAGTGAGAATCTGTCCCAAAAAACAAAAACCAGGTTTAGCTCAACGGCATAAGCACCTGCCTGGCAAACACTAGGTTGTGAGTTTGACCCCCAGTACCTAAAAACAAAAACAAAGATATGCAAAGACATAAACCAACCTCCTCATTTGATGGAAGACTAAGGCCAGGTGCCTTTGTCACACAGAGTCTGAACCTAGGGTTCCAACTCCCAGTCACAGTTTTCTTCACTGGACAAAATAGTCATATAGTACACCCAGGGAAATAGTTCTGCAAAAGAGGCTATATGCCCATCACTCTTCATTTCACTGAAGTAGAAAGTTTAAACAGGATATGGTTAAGTAAATTATGTTAACTTACCATGATGAAAGTGATTTCAATTATCGAAGATGATTTTAAAGGCGAGGTTGAAAACACAGAAAATATTCAGGACATGATGGTGAGTGAAAACAGTACAGTATGAAATCAGAGACACTGTAATGTCAGTCACGGCCCAGAGGAAGCCAGCTCTACTCCTGCCGGCTGTGTGGCCTGAGGGAACTCACTGACCACTCTGAATCTCAATTTTCTTCTCTCATAAAAAATAACAACAGTTATCTATCTTGTAGGGTTGTTCTGAGACTAACAGATTATGAGAATGTCTGCTGTCATTTGTGCTAAAAACAGATATATAAATGCACATGGCTATGCTCACCATTAACCACTCTTACTACAATTACAACACAAACTCCAACCTTCATGTGAACAAACACTGGGAAGTGGGAGAAAAACTGAAAGCCGCAGAGGGCCGAGGACAAGATCGTATGTTTTGTTTTGTTTTGGTTTCATTTGGTTTAAACCTTTTTTTTTTTTGCGGCACCAGGGATTGAACTCACAACCTCGAGCCTGCCAGACAGGCACTTAAGCCACTGAGCCAAACTCCTGGCCCTAAGATCAAGAGTATGTGACTCACATCTTCTTTTTTTTTTTTTTTTTTTTTTTTGCGGCACCGGGGATTGAACTCACAACCTCGCGCCTGCCAGGGCAGGCGCTTAAGGCACTGAGCCAAACACCCGGCCCTGGTTTTTTGAGGCAGGGTCGCACTATGTAGTTCAGGCCGGCCTTACGCTTGCATTATAGCCCAAGCCGGCCTCGAACTCACAACGCTCCGCCTACCTCAGCCTCCCGAGTGCTGGGATTAAAGGCGTGCGCCACCACGCCCGGCTACTCACATCTTCTTTATAGTGCTACATCGTTTCCCACTTTTAAGAAAGGTATTTGAAGTGGGGACCTGAAAACCTCATCTGTGGGAGCTGGGTCCAAGGCCCCCTCTCTCTCTCCTCCAGCCGCCCAGCTCCTGCGGCTGCCAGGGCACCTGTGGGAAGAGAAGAGACAGCAGCCCAGGCCTGCGAAGACCCCGTCCTGATCAGGTGAGCCCGCAGAACTGGCGGCTGCCTCAAGTCAGACCAATTCATCCACGCTCACTCACCTGCGCACCCACACACTGCAGTGCGTTAGTGCTGCGCGCGAAGAGCCATGCTGCCAGCTCTTCGACTGTCACACTGAGCTGGTGTACGTGTTTGGAACAATCTCCCAAATACTATCAAAGTGGAAAAAAAGCAAACCTCAGAACACTGTGTATAGAATGCTACTGTTTGTATTAAAAATAGATATATAAATACACATATTTAAAAACTTGTAAATGCATAGAATTGCTCTGAAAGAATACACAGGATACAATTAGCAGCGATTAACTGGACAAGGGTTTTGGAGCTTGAGCCCGTTGGAAGGTTACTTTTTATTGTATGCTTTTCTGTTTGTTGGATGTTTTATCATGTGTATGTATTAATTTTTTAAAACAACAAAATAAAGGAAACTGCTGAACGCTGAATAGATAGTGGTGAACAGGACGGAGATTCCTTAGTCTTGGGGAAGGCAAAGTGTGAGACTCGCAGGGCCACAACTGTTAAGGTTTTTTCTGGGTTTTTTTGTTTGTTTGTTTGTTTAAACCAGACAGTTTTCATAAGTTAAGAGAAAAATTCTTTCTACAACAGTTAGCTCATAGTAATTCAGCATATAGTTTTACAGAGATAAAGCAGCTGGAGAACAAATAGTAGGCATTTGTCAAGCCTCAGAGCGCACTAAATGATAGTGAGGTTCTTATCTGTTTCACTTGATCAGAGGAGCTCTGGCTGGCAGTTAAGGCCTCTGCTGATGACAAATGACAGCACGCCCATTCAGAACACCATGAAAGAGACAAGGTCAGAAGATGCTAGACTGGGGAAACTTTTCTGGATAGTCCTCAGAAACAATGGTCTTCAAATGGCAAAGGAAACCCCAATGGGTGACCAGTCCCAGGATGGTGCTGCTCCAGCCAGGGTGACATGTGGGCCCCGCTATGGGAAAAGGGGCACAAATGGTTTCCAAAGAGAACTGGGCACTTGTGGGTACCCCAAATGCTAGGGAAATAGAATAGTGAACTTCTGGGCAATTGATGAGCAGGCTGGCAGCCAAAGCAACTGTGGTCACTAAGACAGCAGAGGGTTTGACAGGCTCAACGTGGCATTGTCGTCCCAAGTAGCCCGACACATCTGTCTTTTACCATCTCAGCCTCCATTTTCTTCTCCATAAAATGGAGGATAACTGGGATCTCTGTGAGGATTAGTGTCACCAGAAAATGTTTAGCAGACTGCTGGGCATGTGAGCAGGGCTTAAAATACAACTTCACAACTCTTAAATCACAGAGAGGTGATGCTCTCTGCCAATGCTTAGCTGACAAGCAGCATCCCTGGGCAAGCAGCAGCAGGTGGGCACCGTCTCCAAGCCTAAAGGTAAGAATGGCCTCTCCAGCCAGGCATGGTGGCACACACCTGTAATCCCAGTACTTGGGAGACTGAGGCAGGAGGATCGCTGAGTTCAAGGCCAGCCTGAACTGCATAGTGAAACCCTGTCTCAAAAAAAAAAAAAAAAAAGAAGACCAGCCTCCCCACCTTTGTATGTTTTATGAATCAGAAAGAGTTGGCACATGAGTGATCTCATAAGAGCCTGGGAGGGACTGGATAGGAGGGGAGGGACCTGTGAGGCTGGGGTTTGCTAAGAGCTGGCTACAAGCAGGCGCCAGGCCATGAGCCAGGGTCCCGGTGAGCAGCTTGGCTGTTCTCCACCCCAGGAAGGGGAAATGTGTCTGGGCTCAGGACAGGTGGCTGAGCCTGCAGCTTCCCCGCCTCCTCTGCCTGCCCCTGGCCACCACTGTTTCTGAGCAGAAAGGGCACCACTGCACACTCCTCTCTGCAGCTCCATCAGGCCTACTCCCACGACTGACCTGGGGTCTGGGGCTGGCTCTGGCTCCACAGGCAGGTGGGGTGGGGGAAGGAGTGGCGGACTTGCCAGGGAGAGCAATCAAAAATGCTATGGATGGGGCCATGAATTTCAGCAGCATAAGCACCTGCCTGGCAAGCATAAAGTTGTGAGTCCGACCTCTGGCACAAAAAAAAAAAAAAAAAAAAAAATGCTATGGATGCCAGAGTCTCTGGAACTGAAGCAGCACCAACCTTTCCCGCTGCCATTAGCATTTCACTCACAACCTGGCATTTGATACAGGGAGAAAAAACTGGTTTTTCAGTTGTGAAAAGGTCAGGCATATTTATCTGACTTAATTTATAACTGCTACTCATGCCTCCCACAAAAGATCACCTCTAAGAACGCAATGAGCACCGCTCTCAGGGATGTATTGGACCTGCAGGGCCAACCCCAGGCCCGGGACAGCCCCAACTCTACCCCAAGTCTACTGGCGCTGCCACACTGAGTTCCCTGTGGTAGAGGCAATAGCAAGGTCTCTAATGCTGCAAGAAAAGGATGGAATTCCTCCTCTGCACCCCGTTACCCAAAAAGGGTTTGCATAAGTCTCAAACTCTTCTGCAGGAAAGAGGCAGACACCCAAGACTTGTCACCCGCCCAGGAGAGACCTGCAAGGTGACTGCACTGGTACTGAGACCCTACTCAAGGTCTCCAGAGAGCCAAGAAGTGGGAAGGGCCCTCAGCGGGAGTAGGGAAGGGCGGCTGACTTGGAGAGGAATACAAGAGCCTGCCTGCATGGTAAGAAGAGTTTTTATTGAAATATAGTCTCAGCAACATGAGTGCAGCCAAGAGGAGGTAAGGCTGGCCTGCCGGGGCAGCAGCCTCACTAATGGCACAGGAGCAAGAACACACACATTCCCCCGTCTGTGTGCCCCAAACCTGCTGTCAGGGAGGGCAGGACCACTGTGGAGCAAAGACCCAGCACCCACAGTGCCTTCTGAAGGGGCCTGGCTCTCCAAACCTGCCTGACTCAGCCACGCCTCCTGCTGTCTCCAGTTCCAAGCAAACTGTGCTCAAGTTTCCCACCCACAGAGACAGGAGGAACCAGTGTGACAGTTAGTTCTCAGGACTGTTTTTAGAGAAAAGAACCAGAAAAGACAGGAAGGGCAAGGTGACCAAGGGCCCTTGCCAAGCCCAGCTGGGTAGAGCTGTCTCCCAGAGGGACTGTGTTGCACGCAGCCCCCTCCCTTCCTTCTCAGACTCTGAGAGGCTCCCCTGGCTGAAGGCAGCAGCAGAGACCTCCCAGACAAGCACAGGCCCAGGGTATGGGGTGCACACTGAGCTGACAGCATTGGGGTAGGGTCACATAAGCAGCCTGGGGTTAGAAAGACACAGACCAGAGCTGGGTACCAAGAAGCAGCACAAAGCCATAAATAACAGAAGTGAATTTCAGAGACGGGGGGTCCTGGGTAACCCTACCCTTCCCGTGGCTGAGGACACAGCACGCCACAGCTCAGGGCACAGTGGCCACACTCCCAAGGGCACAGACATTGCCTTCCCTCATTCTACAAGGCAGTAGGGGACACCGGGGCTGGACACCGGGGCCCTAGCAGGCCACACACACTGCCAAGCCTCTGGTCACACCTGAGGGGACAGTGCGAGGCTTTCCTGGTCCTGAGAGGCCTGAGGCTGGCTCTGCAATTCCTGGGCCCCGTCCTCTGCCAGGCTGAGGCCCAGCAGTCCCCTGGCCTCTGGGTCAGCTGACAAAGGCCCGCCGGCACATTCTTCCAGTCCATTCTCTCTCGCTTCCATGGCCAACTCCTCCCCAAAGCCCTCCTCTGGCTCAGATGCTTCCACCTTCACCTCCACTATCTCCTCTTCCTCCTCCTCTTGCTCTCGCACTTTGTGGACGATGAAGAGGTGGCGGCTGAGGGAGCTGGCGGAGGTGTAGCACAAGCCGCAGAGGAGACACTGGGCTGTAGAACTGTCTGCCTGGTGCTGAGGTATGTGGCTCTGGAACTCCAGCCCCGAGTCCGTGGCAAAGCTACATTTCGCACACTGAAAGAGGGATTTGTGCCTTTTTGGGGGAGGGACAGTCGCACTGTTGCTGGTGCCTGGAGAATCCCCTGCTCCGCGGAGGGGTCTTTTTAGATGGTTCACCTGAAAGGGAAGATGGTGTGAGCACAGCCCCCAGACACGATCACCAGTGCCAGAAGCCCAATGGCACCACTTGGGCTGGCTCGCCTAGGCCTAAACACAGCTTTGGTTTGGTCGGTACCAGTTCTGTGGTTTTGGTTTGGTTTGGTTTTTGTTTGGAGACGGCCTCACACTCTATGCCAGACTAGCCTGGAACTTGCCATCCTCCACTAGAATGACAGGTGTGAGCCAACATGCCTGGCCTCCAGCTCTTCATGCCACAGATACTTGTGGCATGAATTCCAAATATATGGGGAGGGGACACAGCATACTAAGTCCTCTTTTGTTTTTTTCTTTTGGTACTGGGGATCAAACTTATGACTGCATGCTTACCGAGCAGGATCTTGAGCCACTGAGCTAAATCCCCAGCCCAAAGTCCCTCTTATTACTCCCCAGTCTCTCTCCAAAGAGCACTATGGGGGATATAGCTCAGTGGCACAGCACCTGCCTGCAAGTGTGAGGTCCCTGAGTTTGATTTCTGATGCCAAAAAAAAAAAAATCAAAGGACCAAAGAGCACTATGTTGTCAGGGTGGCATTGCCTCTCCAAGAAGCCTATGTGAATGCACACAAAACTATTGTCCTCTACCAAGTGGCTACATACCATGCACACCTCTCACCTGCAGTCTTAGCTGACAGCACAGGTATAAAGGGTGGGCTCTCCTGACAGCAGCACATGCCCACTGAGTTCCAGCTATTACCACGCTGACGCTGCAGCAAACCCTTTGAACACACTTCTTTATGCCTTTGGCCAGCACTCTCCAAGGGACAAGCCCCAGAAGCAGGATGCTGGGCAGGGTGTGTTTGTTGGGGGATGGGGTGGAGCTGCATTTATCTGAGACTGATGCCAAAAAATCAACTGATGCCCAGCTGTTGTGAGTAAGAGGGCAGCCAGCAGCTCTGGGTACCAAGTCTTGGGGATACCAGCCCGCAGGCAGCCGTCTACTGACTGGCACAAGCCCATTGTGGCAGGGAGAGTAGGCTGCTACCCATGTTCCTGGGAAGCATGTGGCAGGGATGAGGTCACAGGCCAGAGGCCTGGAGAGTAGTTTCCAGGCCTAGCTCTTCCCATGACAAGTGGGACAGGGAGGAGACTCGGTTCAGCACCATCTGACAAGCTGACAAGGCTGCCCTGCTGTGAGGCCAAGGCAGGACAATGTACATAAAAGCACCCCAGGGTCCATGGAGAATGGTCCATGCCTAAGCAGGGAATCGAATCACAGTGGCAGTGACACCACCAGCAGAAGGCTAATGAGCTGGCTCCTGGGTCTCACAGAAGGCTGGAATGACCATGCTGAGAGAAGCAGTCACTCTGGCTGCTCCTCGACCCCACCCCCTCATGCCTCTCCAGCTGTGGCCCAGCAGGCAGCTTACCTGAGGGGAATGTCCACCTGGCAGTCTGACTTTGGACGTTTGGCTCAGATCAGGGTTCCTGATCCCGTGCATAAGGCTGATGTGGCTCTCTAGAAGGGAGGGCCGAGAGAAGCTGGGAGGGTCCTCAGTACAGTACCTGTAGGACACAGCCAAGGCAGCAGGTGAGACCCAGCTACAGGCTCTCCCATGTGCTGCACACTGACACTAGGAGGGAGTTGGGGTGAGCAGACAGCCCTGTCTCATCCCATCTGGTACAGGTCAGGACCTCACGCCCCACTAGTGTGGCTGCCCGAGACTTGACCTCTGGCCCTCACCATGGCTTCATTCACTGCTCTCTTTGCCCAGAGGTCCCAGTTTGAAAAGGACAAATACATCCCACAGCACAGGCCCAGTCACCAGGGAGGCACGCAGTCACACTCCCGTGACCCTCTCATACCACAGGGCCCTTCCTTGGGACTGGCTGGGGCTGGAGGGAGGCAGGGAGCAGGCCAGTTCCACCGGGCCATCACAGTCCCCGCATACTCACCCACACGTGTAGACCTTCTTCACGGTGTCGTGGTTGTTGCGGATATGTTTGCGCAGGCTGTTGGGGGTGTGGAAGGACTGCTCGCACTGCCGACATGGGTACCGCTTCAGCGTCTAATGGAGATGATACATTGCGAAGGTCAGAACCAGAAGGTCATTCTGGGGGCATCTTCTCAAATGATGCCCTCAAAAGCTGCAACATCCACCCTGCCCAAGGCACCAGAGCCCTAGGAGCGGCCATGTCAGCAACCCTACACTCACTGGGCAAAAGCCCAGTTTACACAGACACACTTACCCGCCCATGGCTCTTCTTCATGTGGGATACATAGCTCTCGCGGTCGGGAACCCACTCCTGGCACTCCTGGCAGGTCCAGCCTGTGCTCCTCAGTCGGGGTCTGGCTTCAGTCCTCCGATGGGCTTCCGGCCTGCCCCAACGGCCTGAGGACAGGGAGCTGCCTCGGGCAGCCACACTAGCGGCAGGGGGTTCCATGGGCACGCGAGACCCAGGGCGGCTAGAGGACAAGTCTGCTGCAGCCTGTAGGCTGGAGAGCTCATCCACGTTCCGGGGAACACCATGGGTGATCTGGGGATGGGGAGAGTGGTTACTGACTGGGGGAGAGGCAAGAAGCTCAGCATCAGACCCCTGCACCCGTGCCCCGAGCACCCCACCTTGACATGCTGCATCAGCTCTGGCTTCTGCAGGAACAGGAGCGGGCACTCAGGGCACTTGAAGACGCCCGCCTGCGTCTTGCTGACATCCTGGTAAAAATGCTGCTGAATATGCCTCTTCTTGTTGAAGACCATCTCACAGGAGCACTTATATATGAGCCTAATGAGACAAGTCCCAGGGCATGAGGTGACCATGGCTCTGCTGGCAGAATCACAGACCCGCCACCCTCTTTCTGCTCTTTCCATGCCAGTGCGGGCATAGAAAGCCCTGCTGAGTGCCTGCCTCAGGGCATCATTAGCAGACTTCAAGGCCTGGCCACCAGCCTCAGCATCCTGGTCCATCCCAACAGCCCCGGGGGCCACTCCTTGCTGCACTCACTGGGAGGGTCTGTGGGGTTGGGTGGGGTGTTGGGTGGTGCTGTGGTCCGCTGTGCTGCTGGCAGTCTTGAAGGCCATAGGGCAGAATGCACATTTGTGGAAAACCTGGCAGTGTCGCTCCTGGATGTGGCTTTTCAGCAAGGCCAAGGTCAGGTGGACAACTCCACAGTGGATGCACCTAGATGAGAGAGGTGAGGGTGTCAGACCCAGAGGTGCTGCTGCTGGAGAGGAACAGAGGCAGGACAGGGCCACCTTGAGGCCTGTTCCTAGTCATGTGTGAAGGCTTCCCTCCTCCACACCACATTTGGAGCATGCCTGTGCAGCTTGGTACCCCACAGGCACCTGAGGTGCTTGCAGCCCAGGGCCATGCCATTAGATAACTCTCTTCCCGCTGTCCAGGGGATACCCTCCTGCACACCCAAAACCTGGAGAGGAGGAGACCACTCACTGATCACAGTCTCGGGTCAGTGTGAAGCCCCACTGCCCAAGTGCAGAGGAACTGAGAAGGCCTCTGCCCTCCCCTGCTGAGCAAGCAGGGACGGACACCGGGAATCAGGTAATGCAGCGCTCCCAGCATAACCAGAGCCACAAAACTTAGAGCCCAGGAGGAAGCACTAGAGAGCAGCACTGTCCAGGGAACCTGCTGTGAAGATGGACACTGGCCACATTTTAAGCACTTAAAAGCCACACACGGCTGATACTGTTCTGGATGGTGTGGCTCTAAAGTGTTGTGACACCTATTCAGCAAGCCTGTGGATGGCTTTGTACTTGCTTTGTTTTGAGACGTGGTCCCTCTAAGGTTGCCCAGGCTGGCCTTGAACTTGCAATCCTCCCACCACAGCCTCCCAGGTAGCTGGGATGACAGATGCCTGGCTCAACTTTTTATTTCTTCTTTTCCCCAGCAATTCATATCTTCTAGGTTCTGTTTGGTAGATGCATATTTTTATAATATGTAAATACAGAACCCAGGTCCTCAATAAAGAATTATCTTAAATCATTTTTCTGAAATTGAGGTCATGTGAAACTGTTCAACCTCAAAGCATCTCCACAAACTTTCTTCTCTCAGTGCAATGACCCAGCCCCTGCCACTGGCATCCTTAAGGTTCCCAGTGCTTCTCACAAGTTCAGTGTTTCCCCCTGCTGCGAACACACACAGGTCTCCCCTCTGAAAGGAATAGCCTTCCTTGTTCCTGCTCTTTATGTTCCTTCTGTTCCAATAGTTCCTCCCGCTATGACACTGACAGTCCAGTAGGCATTAGAAGAGGCTGCTGCTTTACTGAAAGAAAGGACAAGCCAGGTATGGCAATGCACACCTATTATCTCAGCACATGGGAGGCTGAGGCAGAAAGATCGCCATGAGTTCCAGGTCAACCTGGGCTACACAGTTTCAGGGCAGCCTGAACTAATAAGGAGATCCTGTCTCAGAAAGAAAAAAATAACAAAGGGCAGGATTTTACATAAGAAGTTTTTGATTCCTGAATATTAACCTTATTATAAGTTTATTAGCCAATTTCACAATTCACATAAATCATCCCAGAATCTTGCAACCCTTTTTCTTCCTTGTACAAGTGGGAGTTGGGTGGTAGGGGACAACAGGATCACCTCTGCAGACAATTAGCAATAAGGGATGGTTCACAGAACCAGAATGTCACTGACAACTGCAAGAGCTTTCATTATTGTCAGTACATGCTTTAAATTACAAAATTTCTATGCAAACTACTTATTTTCTTTTCTTTGCCACTAAACAAAAAAATAGTAAAACTTGAGGACCTAGGTTCAATTCTCAGAAAACACACACACACACACACACACACACACACAAACTGCTAGTATACACAAGTGCTTTCCATATGACGTGTAAGGCCATGATGGCAAATCTTTCAGAGCTTTCAATGATATAAACAGTCTGCTGCAGCATGTGTGCTATAGGTTCACCACCACTGCTACAAATTAGGAGGACAAAAAAAAAATTCGTTACCAAATTCATCCAAAGTGGACAGGTACACTTGAAATATGTAAAATGGTTCTCTCTTACGTGGCTTTATTTGGGCAATTTGACAAAATTTCTGCAGAAACAATATAAAATGCCGCTATAAATCTATTTGATGTAGTAAGTATTCTTTTGACAAACTGCCTGTAATCCCAGCACTGGGGAGGCTGTGGTAGGAGGATTGCTGAGAGTTCAAGGCCAGTCTGGGCTACAAAGTGAGTTCAAGGCCAGCCCAAACTGCACAGTGAAACCCTGTCTCAAAAAGACAAAAAAGAAAGAAAAAAAGAAAAGAAAAGAAAAGAAAGAAAGAAAAGAAAAAGAAAAGAAAAGAAACTGCTTTAACATTAATGGTCATTCAAGAGATGCAAATTAAAACCATACTGAGATTCCACCTCACCCCAGAAAGAATGGCTATCAAGAAATCAAACAATAACAAATGCTGGAGGGGCCATGGGGAAAAAGGAACCCTTCTCCACTGTTGGTAGGAATGCAGAGTGGTGCAACCATTGTGGAAATCAGTGTGGAGATTCCTCAAAAAACTACGATTGGAGGTTCCATTCAACCCAGTTAGTCCCCTTCTCAGTATCTTCCCAAAAGAAATAAAAACATCATACCACAGTGATATATGTGCACCCATGTTTATAGCAGCACAGTTTGTAACAACCAGATCTTGGAAACAACCTATAGACTGAGGAATGGATAAAAATGATGTGGTATTTTTATACATTGGAGTACTACTCAGCCATAAAGGATAAACTGGACACTTACAGGTAACAGGATGCATCCTGAGAACATACTCATTAGTGAGATAAATAAGGCACACATGTGTAAACATCATATTGTTTCATTAGTGTGAGAAGCTGAAAGAAAAAACACATGTATATGTGTATGTATATGTATATAAAAATAATAGTTAAGATAGTTATACTACCAATTTCTCTGAGTTCACTGAAGAGAAAAATTTGTGCTGGTATTGTTTGGACAACTGAATGCCAATGTCTTGTGCTCTGGGTGAATAATCTGGGGATGACAATGCACAATGTATGTACCACTATTGCCCCCCGATTGATGTGTTTTGAAATCGTGTTTTTCTTCTCTTCTTCTTCTTCTTCCTTTTTTTCCCTTGAAATAAAATGGATTTGAAAACAAAGAAAAAAAAAACTGCATCCACAGAAAGAACACAAGGGGTAAAAGGACTCATGCTTCTGAAAGCACTGACCCTGGTGAGTGTACACACTGAAGAAGAACCCAACCTCATGACTCGACCTTGGACCGCTTTTCTAAAAAGAAAATAAACAATTATAGAATAATTGCATGTTTTAACGTATGTAAAGTATCAGAAAAATAATACAGCTTAAGATGTTTAAATCTGCTAGTGATCACAAATAAGAAAATATCATGATTAAAAGTCCTTGTAGCAAAATGGACACACCTTGAGACAATAATGTTAAATGAAATAAATCAGACACACAGTTTAAATATTCCATGATTTCTCTAAATTGAGAGATCAAAAATATAAATAAAGAGCAAAATAAGAAGCCGGGCGTGGTGGCGCACGCCTTTAATCCCAGCACCTGGGAGGCTGAGGTAGGAGAAGTGTTGTGAGTTCAAGGCCGGCTTGGGCTACAACGCGAGCGCAAGGCCGGCCTGAGTTACATAGTGTGGCCCTGCCTCAAAAAACTAGGGCCAGGAGTTTGGCTCAGGGGCTTAAGTGCCTGCCCTGGCAGGTTCGAGGCTGTGAGTTCAATCCCCAGTGCCGCAAAAAAAAAAAAAAGAGCAAAATAAGAGATAATAGAAAACAATGAGATAGATCTTCTACAAATGGAAAAGGGAGTAAAAGACAGGGGGTAAGGAGAGAAGGGCTCAGAGCACCCTGCGTCCTGTTCACCCTGACTCCTCTCAAGGAGTACAGAGCACCAGGGTTCTAAACAACGGAAAAAAAAGAAGGCAATTCTGAGCACGGTGGCATACACCTGTAATCCCAGCAGACTATAATCACAGCACTCAGGAGGCTGGGGCAGGAGAACTGCACGAGTTTGAGGCCAGCCTGAGTTATATGGTGAGTTCAAGGCCAGCCTGAACTATGTAATAAGACCCTGTCTCAAAAGAGTGAGAGACAGAGAGAAAGAGAGAGAAAAGAAAAGAAGGCTAAACCAGTCTAAATTTTCTTCCTTATGAAGACACTGCTACTCCCCAAATTACCAACAAAGGGCAGAACACATGACAAAATTTTAAAACATGTATGTGAATAGCTATGTTTCACATAAAACATACCCACTGCACAACAATATACATGCATAATATGTCTGGCTTTTACACTGTCTTTAAGAAAAAGCAAAAATAATGTAAAACAAAATAATATCAGGAAACTCGGTTGTAGAATTCAGTAAAGCAGAACACATTGATCTTTTTAGAATTTACTAAACAACATTAATGCCAAAAAAATGGGAAGGAGTATTTACAAATATAACAAGGGACTTATGTCTAGAATATATACAGAATGCTTGTAACGCAGTAACAAGATGACAACCCAATTTTTAAAATGAGCAAAGAATCTGAATAGACATTTTTCAAAGACACAAAAGGCCAATAAGCACATGAAGCATATGCTTAATACCACTAACATCAGGAAAAATGCAAATAAGATACCACTTCATGCCCACAAGGACAGATACAATCAAAGTCAGACAAGAGAAAATGTTGGCAAGGATGTAGAGCTTAAACCTTTTATACACTGCTTGTGGCAATAAAACCACAGAGACAAACAGGCTAACAGAGTCTCAAGAAGTTAAACACGAAAGTTATGATTTGAACCAAGGCCTCCACTCCTAGGCATATCCTCAAAAGGAAAACACAGTTCTGCACAATAACTCACACATTTATGTTCATTTGCAGCATTATTCATAAGAGGCAGGAAGTGGAAATAGCCCCAACACCCATCAACTGAAGAATCAATACGCATGTGGTCTATCCATACAATGGAATAGCATTCAGCCATAAAAAGGAATGAAAGACTGACAGATGTTACAGCACATCTGAATCTGAAAAACACAATGCTAGGACTACATATTATATGACTGCATTTATATGATATGTACAGAAGAGGTAAATCTATGAGACCGAAAGTAAATTAGTGGTTGCCTATGGTTAAAGGAATAAGAAGATTGGTGGGTACGGGGTTTCTTTTTGGATGGTTAAAATGCTCTAAAATTACTAGTGGTGACTGCAGAACTCCGTGACTAAATTAAAAAATCACCTCTGCATTCTGAGTATCTAGCAGTGCTAAAGACAGTAAGTACACATATGAAAGACAAATGAACTAAATCAAAACTTTTTTAAAATTCTGAAGAACAGAAAATGTGACTAAATTTAGTCAAAATTAATTTTTAGAAGTCAAAATAATAAAGAAAAAGTTCCCAACTAGGAGACCTAATTGGGGCAAGGTAAAAGTTGTAGATCTATACTTTTAGAGTAAGTTTTGTTCAATCTGATCTTTTTCCTGAACATGATTTCTTGCTTATAAATGTTAAGACACAAATGTGGTGACATAAAAAAATGTAAAAACATAAAAAACAAGTGCGGTGGAACATGCCTGTAATCCCAGTCCTGTGGGATGCTGACGCAAGAGAATTTCAAGTTCAAATTCAGCCTTGGCAACTTACTGGCTTAACAAGATCTTGTTTCAAAATTTAAAAAAAAAAAAAAAAAAAAAAAAAAAAAAAAAAAAAAGTGGAGGGGGTGCTGAGGATGTAGCTCATGGAAGCCCCAGGTTCAATTCCAGTATGGGGGCAGGGGGAGCTTGACACAGAGGCGATTCAGTATAAAATGAGTTTTCTTGGTTTCACCCAAAGGTTGATCATTTATTCCATTCTCCGGTTTTGTTTCTCACGACCTGACAAAAGCTAACAAAATGAAGACACCAGAGCCCTTTGAGTTTCAAATCTTACAAAAAGGCTGGATAACTTTTGTTAATGAAAACTAGAACATTTCAAACTATTGTAATTAAACTTATTATCAAAACTACTATAAATTTAATATGGCAAACACAATAACTTTGTGAGTGAATTAATTTATATACTTCTTTACAACCAAACAGAATGCTGGGCACATTGACACACTTGTAGTCCCAGCTCCTGGGAAGGGGGAGGCTGGAGGCTCACTTGTGCCCAGGAATTCCAGGCCAAGTTGGGCAGTATAGTGAGGTCCTCATCTCAAAATAAAAGACAAATTAACAATCAGCCCAAAACCTTCCCCTTCAAATTTTTTTATTTTTCTGTCTGTGTATGTGGTACTGAGGGTCAAACCTAGGAGTGCTCTGGCACTGAGCTACACCCCTAGCCCTTTTAGAAAATTTTAAGACAGGGTCCCCAGGCTGGGCTTGAACTTGTAATTTTCCTGCTTCAGCCTCCTGAGTAACAGGGATTACAGGTTGTACCACCATACCCACCTTTGAAAGTATTTTTTTAGTATTTCATTTTTTAAAACTCATTTTCTATCCTCTTGCTCTTCTATCCTCTACAATATAATAACATCTGTCTATATACCAACCAACATTCTTGCACTCTAAGACCAAATGTCAGTCTAAAGCTCAGACTAGGGAAAGGACTAGTTATTGGGCAAGACCAGGGCAGGGAGCCAGGCAGCACCCACCTGTAGCCCACCTTGCGGGCATAGTGCAGGCAATTCTCCTTGACATGGGTCTGGAAGTAGGCGGAGCGACAGAGGACTCCACACTCCGGGCAGCAGTAGGGGGACTTGTGTGCGTGAATCCGCTGGTGTGCACAGAAGCTGCACTGGTTGGGCAGCAGCATCTGGCACACCTGGCACGTCTAGGAAAGAACACCAAGAAAGCAGGTCATGAGGTGACACAGCCCTGCAGCTTTCCCGTCCCAGCAGCCTGGCTCTCCTGGGACATGGGTCAAGAGCCTCTTCCCCCAACAGCTCTCATTTCCAGCTTGCCCAGGACACTGGCAACACCAAGACCTCGCTCCAGGTGTCCACGCTGATGCTCGAGCAAGCAGAGCATGCCACCTCATGAGTCGGAGAAGCCTGCCTATTCTCTCTGTGCCTCTAGGACTGCAACTGCAGCTGTCCTGTCATGTGAAGAACCCAGGTGAGCCCAAAGGCATCGGCAGCACAGTGCAGGATGCTCCTTTAGTGAAAAGGAGGCACATGTATGACTGCCCAAGAGGGCCACTGACCTGGGGTCAGAGCAGGTGCTCAGGGAACTGTCAGAAGACAATAAAAAATTCTCCGCTTTAACCAAACTGTGCAGAATGATAGACTCCTGTGCAAACAACCCAGGGTTTTCAACAAATTGTGACTGAAAAAAGACAGACACAGAGAGAATGGAAACTTACAAACTAAAAGAGATAAGCTGGGACATAGCTCAGTGTAGAGCACTTGCCTAGCTCACAAAAGGCCCTGGGTTCCAGACCCAGTAACTGAAAAGGAAAAAAAGTTTTAAGAGATATTTTCAATCAGTTGGAATGCAAAGCCCTTGACTGAGTCTTGAGTCAAATAAGCAAGTGTAAAAAGAAGACAATTAGAGACATGTAGATACTAACTTCATTAGGCTATTTTATACTTAAATTAAGATTTAATAAGAAATTATCATTAATTTTTAGATGTAGCCAGGCATGGTAGTGCATGCCTGCAATCCCAGCACTTGCAAGGCTGAGGCAGGAGGATTGCCATGAGTCAAGGTCAGCCTGGATTACACAGTGAATTCAAGGCCTACCTGAACTACACGGTGAGACCCCACCTCAAAAAATCTGATTTTCTAACAAAAAAAAAAAAAAAAAAAGAACTTTATCTTTCAGAGCTCACTATAAAGCTATAAACTAGATCTTGGTATAAAGTAAGAGCTAGCTATAGTCTGAAGGACCTACAGTGTCCACCAAATGCCTGTGTAATTAAGGGCTTGCCCTCAGCCTGTGGTACTATGGGGAGGGGTGAAACACAGAAGAACTTTGGGTCAGGGTTTAGTGGATCCCAGCCTCTTCCTCTTGTTCATGACCTGCTCCCACATGACATGGGGCACAGGCCCATGGCAACCAGGCCAACTACCCATGCACTGAACCCTCCAAAACCATAAGCCAAAAGAGCTTGCTTTATTTATAAGGTGATTGTATCAGGTATTTTTTACAAGTAACAGAAAATTAACACAGAACTACATACTGAAGTATTTACAAATATGATGATGCTTGAATCTGTTTAAAAATAATCTATCCATTGGGGAAGAGCACTGGGTAAGAAAATATATAAAGCAAATGGAGCCACAAGTTGACAATTATTAAAGGAGGATTCATTGAAACATTCTTTCTACAGGGTCTTGCTATATGCAGTCTAGGTTGGTGTTTTTGCTGTTGAGTTTTTGGTTTGTTTTTTTTTTTAAGACAGAGTTTCCTTATACAGTTCAGGTTGACTTTGAACTCACTGTGTAGCCTAGGCTGGCCTCAAACTCATAGTGATCCTCCTTCCTCAGCCTCTGGAGTGCACGTATTACAGGTGTAAGCCACCACACCTAGTTTAGGCTCACCTTGAACTGGTAATCCTCCTGCCTCAATCTCCCACATGCTGGGATTACAGACATGTGCCACCATACTCAGTTCTTTCCAATTTTAAATGTTTGAGACATTCCATAATATAAATCTTCAGAAGTTTTTCTGAAGTATGGATTCTAGATGCAGAACAGCATACACAGTGTACTAACTTTGTGCAAGACAAGAGAAAATAATGCACACACATACACACACAAAAAAAAGGTAATGGAGGAATAAAAACTAAAAACAGCCAGGCGTGGTGGCACACCTGTAATCCCAGCCCTTACGAGGGTGAGGCAGAAAGACTACCACAAGTTCAAGGTCATATTGGGCTACGTAGTTCAAAGCCAGCCTGAATTACATAAGGAGATTCTGCCTCAAAAAAAAAAAAAAAAAAAAAAAAAAAAAAAAAAAAAAAAAAAAAAAAAAAAAAAAAAAAAAAAAAAAAAAAAAAAAAAAAAAAAAAAAAAAAAAAAAAAAAAAAAAAAAAAAAAAAAAAAAAAAAAAAAAACCGTTTTTACAGCTTTGTAACTACGAGGAAGATAGGAGCAGAGTGAGAAGCTCAGGATAAAAGTAAGACTTCCCAGGCTGGGGATTTAGCTCAGTGGCATAAGAGCCTGCCTGGCAAGCACGAGGTCATGAGTTTGATTCCCAGTACCAAAAAAAAAAAAAAACACACACACAAAAAAAAACAAAAAATACTGAGACTTCCCTGAGTGTACCTTGTTATACTCTTAACTTTGACATTTTATAACATTTTTTAAAAACATACAGCTAGGCATAGTAGAACATGTCTGTAATCCCTGCACTCTGGAAAGCTGAGGCAGGAGGACTGTGAATTTGAGCCCAGCCTAGGAAACTCAGCATTTGGGAAGATCCAATCAATCAGTCAGGCTGGGAAGGTAGTTCAATGCAAAGGCCCTGGGTTCAGCCCCCAGTTCTGCAAAACTAAATAGATAAATAAATATTCAGGAGATTATGGCATGCCCATTAAGATGGTATTATAGCTGGGGGTTTGGCTCAGTGGCTTAAGTGCCTGTCTGGCAGGCATGAGGTTGTGAGTTCAATCCCCAGTGCCATGAAAAAAAAAAAACCAGAAAGATGGTATTATACAAAATAGTAAGTGTTGTGATGATACAGAAAAACTGGTACCTTGTACTCTGTAGGTAGAAATGTGAAACGGTATGGATGCTGAAGATAAAATGGTGGTTCCTCAAAAATTAAACAGAATTACCATATGATCCAAAATGCCATTTCTGGGCACATAATAAAAAGATTCAAAAGCAAAGTCCCAAAAAGATACTCATATACCCAATTTCATATTCACATTATTCAGACTAGTAAAAACATGGAAGAAACTCAAGTACCCATGACTGATGGGTAAACAAAATGTAGTACATACATACATGCATACACAGAATAGTGTTCAGCCTTTCAAAAGCAGGAATTCTGACAAAGGTTATAAACATGATGATCCTGAGGACATGTCAAGTGAGATAAGCCAGGGACAAAATGACAAATACTGCAGGAGTCCACCATATAAGGCACCTACAGTAGTCAAGTTTACTGAAACAAATCAGAATGACTGGTAGTGGCTGTGGGAGGGGGTAAAATGGGACACTGTTATCTAATAGGTCCAGGGCTTCAGTTTTGCAAGATAAGTTCAACAAACTGGTTGAACAATGTGAGTGTACTCAACACTGGTAAACTGAACACACAGAAATGGCTAACTGGAGGTATGAGGGTTATCTGGCTGCAATAGCTGTCACCCTACTGCATTGATCACCCAGGTTGATTTGGCTCCCCTGGCTGGCTGGACGAGTGTCCCCTTCCTCCCTCACTGCTCCATGTGTGTCCCTCCCAAAGCTGCTGTCAGGTCAGAGATGACCACTCCTGATAGAGGCAGGCAGTCTCCTCGGTCCAGGGTGTGCACGTAGCTATACTCCCTGGTAGAACCTCCACACAAGCTCTCAAGGAATGGCAAACTGGGGAATTTTATATGTATTTTACCAAGATTTAAAAAATTAATAGGCTGGGTGTGGTGGTGCACACCTGCAATTCCAGCACTTGGCAGGCTGACACAGGAGGACCACTGCCAAGTTTGAGGCCAGCCTGGGTTACACAGTAAGTTCAGGGCCAGACTGGATTACACAGTGAGACCCTGTCTCAAACAAACAAACAAACAAACAAAAATCAAATCAAACCAAGTCTAAACATTAGGTAAATATGGTGGTATACGCTTATAATCTCAGCTACCCAGGAGGCTGAGGCAGGAGGATCATAAATCCCAGACCAGCCTCCGCAACTTAGTAAGATGCTGTGTCAAAATTTAAAAATTAGGCTAGGTGTGGTGGAAGATACCTGTAATCCTAGCACTTGGGAAGCTGAGGCAGGATGATCGCTTCAAGTTCAAGGTCAGTCAGGGCTACAAAGTGAGTCCAGGCCAGCCTGAACCACATAGTGAGACCTTGTCTCAAAAAATAAAATAGCCAGGTATGTGTGGCACATCTGTAATCCTGGCACTCAGAAGGCTGAGGCAGGATGATCACCATGAGTTCGAGCCACCTCAGGCCACATAGTGAGTTCGAAGCTAGCCTGAACTACATAGCAAGACCCTATCTCAAAAATAAATAAATAAATAAATAAATAAATAAAAATAAATAAATAAATTTAAAAGGCTGGGGATGTAGCTCAGTGTTCCGTGGGTTTGATTTCCAGCACCATTTAAAAAGTGAAGAATTTTATAATGAAGGGATCAGAATATCACCATCTAAATGCAATGATCAAGTTAGATCATTAAAAGATAATCAGAGCCAGGCATTGTGGTGCATGTCTGTAATCCCAGCACTTGGGAGGCTGAGACAGGAGGAACCTTGCAAATTCAAGACCAGCCTGCAAAGTAAGCTCAAGGTCAGCCTGAACAGCATAGCAACACCCTGTCTTAAAAAGAAAAAAAAAAAAAAACAGATATCTGTGATTCCTGCAACCATGAATGAGAACAACAGCCTGCCTTTCTTCTTTCCTTCCTTCTTTCTTTTCTTCCTTCTTTGGTTTTTTGAAACAGGGTCTTGCTATGTAGCCCAGGCTGGCCTTGAACTTACAGCAATCCTCCTACCTCAGCCTCCCAAGTGTTGGGATTACCCCTTTAGCTTTAAAACTACACCTGAATCTAATCAAATTCCTCCCACTCCCTCCCTGGCTCCCTCCTTCCTCTCTTCTGTCCCTCCTACTTTCCTTCCACTGGCCACACTGAAAGTGTATGCAGCTAGGCATGGTAGCACATACCTGTATTCCCAGCACTCTGGGAATCTGAACCAAGAGGATGGCACGTTTGAACTCAGCCTGGGAAACTTAGTAACTTAGCAAGACCCTGTCTCCAGATAAAAACTAAAAAAGGGCCAGAGAATTCTGTTCTTTTCCTTGAAAAGAAGCAAAGAAGAAGTGCTCTAAAATGAAGAAGAAAGGGCTGGTGATACAGCTCAGTGGCACAGTGCCTGCTTGTCAAGCACAAGGTCCTGAGTTCAATTCCTGATACCAAAAATAAATAAATAAATAAATAAAATGAAGAAAAGAGATGCTCTGGAAAGAAGTGTTCAGCAGTGGTCTGAAGAAAAGAAGCGAGCAAATACACCCTGCACACAGAGTGGGCCACTGCAGGAGTACAAAGATGGTGGCCACAGGTCCAGCTGGGTCTCCCAGGTCCTCCTGTCACTGGGCCTCAGTGGTCTGATGGCTCTCCATGACAGCTCTTGCCCCAATGCCCAGTCTCCCTGCCATAAAGCTGCCTCAGTGAAACTCAGTGCAAACAAGGGCCCTTGCTTCATCCCCAGTACTGCTGAAAAGAAGAGAGGAAAAGAGGGGACAGGAGGGGAGGAAAGAGGAGAGCGGGGAGGAGAGGGAGGAGGGGACCGGGGAGAGAAGACAAAGTTGTATGCAACTTTATTTTATTTTATTTTCAGGCTGGGTATGGAACCCAAGGTCCAGTGTGTGCTGGACAAGCTTTCTACCACTGAATTATACTCTCAGTCCCTAATCAGAGCATTCTTGCTAAATTTTGGTTTGCAGACAAAATATGGTGCATACAGAAAAAGTTACCTATATGAGGAAGTGACCCTCAGGACTATCCTGGAAAATTCCTAGGACACGTGACTCAGTTTCTTCAACTAGGCCACGGTGAAGTGGGGTGGGAAGGCAGGGCCACAGACCGAGTGACTAAGAGCAGACAGAAACACAGTGGCCTGTGGCTTGTATTTGGATGCTGACTTCAAATAAGCCCCTGCTAGGGTATAGTTCAGTGGCACAGCATTTGTCTAGTATGTACAGTGCTCTGGCTTTGATCCCCAGCATTACTAAAAAATTAGCAAAAAAACAAGCCCAAATGTAAAACAAATTTTTTAACCAGAACCTCACACTTGCTAGGCAAGCACCCTACCACTGAGCTATAAGAAGACTTCTTTTCCCTACATAACTGCAAAGGTGTGGACTTGCCTTATGTAACACTAAGGAATTGTAATTCAACTTACTAGGTGTGATGATGCCAATAGAAGAAGAAAGAAAAAGAAAAAGAAAAAAGCTCCTCTGTGTGGACCTCCTCTTCCCAAAGTAGCTGGGACCACAGGGGAGGATTAGAAGACACCACTGGGAGGCAGGCAGGACAGCACACAGCTGTCCAGACAGAAGACAGAAACCCAAGCTGCCGTCCTGCAGCCCTGCGTTGGTGTGAAGCCCACCTCACCCCATCCGTGCACCCCCTGCCTGGACGCTGGCCTGAAGCCTGAGACTGTCACAAAGAAACCCAGGAGGTTAATGACCACTGAGGTCAGTTCGAGCTCCCAGAGCTTAGGCCTCAGCCCCCTCCTGAGCCCTAGGCCATCTCCATGGCAGGAGAGCGAGTGCATGCAGGACTCCAGGGGCTGAGAGCCCACCAGCCTCTGCTGCACTCCCAGGCTGGCCCAAGAGGAGAAGAGCACCATAGGTGAGTGACATAGGTGAGTGCCAACCTGGGCACCCAAACCCTGACCTCTGCCAACACAGACTTCAGAAGATGGCAAGACATGGCATGGGAAACCAAAAGCTTCTGCCTCTGCTGTCCCAGGTCATCATCAGAGGATCAGGATGGCCCACAGCCCCACTCAGTAAACACGCCTGCAAAGCACCCACAGCCCTAGGGAAGGGCAGCTGGTCACTCTCCATCTGACTCCCTGGCAGGAAAACACCAAGAGGGGAGGAGAAGGCGAGGGGGCACAGAGTGACACTGGCACCTTGAACTCCAAGAAACTCAGAGATCTACCAGACTGGAGCTGCCTCTGCTCAGTGCTGTCCACAGCCTTTCAACACACTCCTCAACCCACACTGCCTGAGCTCAGAGCTTTGCTCCCTGTGCGTGCACACCGTCCCCTTCCATCACCTCCTCTAAACTCAATCTCCCAGGCCCAGCTGAAACGTTACTTCCCAAGCCACTGTCCCTACACCTGCAGTCACCATGAATTAGTGCCTCTGAAGCACTTCATGCAACTAGGTTCATCATCTGGGTTAGCCCCAATCTCTGTCTGTCCCCTACTGCAGCTACTGGGTGGTGACAGTTGCCCTTGCTGAGACACTGAGCATTCCCAGAGGAAAGCAGCATTCCTCGAGCAGCACAGGGCCTGGGGCATGGCAGGCACTGGGAAAATGTGTGCAGCCTGTTGGCACCAATGCCAGCATCATCCCAGATGAACTGAGGTGCACAGAGGGACCTGCTCCCCTCCCAGGTCCTCTAGCCCAGGTGTCAGGGGACAGGTAAACAAGCAAGTTGGGTGCCACCTCTGTGATGGGACCCGTTACTGCAGATAGCTACCAGTGCAGAATGCCTCTAAAAACAAAGAGCTCAGCAAGTATACCCAAGAATATGAGTAAGCAGTGGTACGAAGCTGGATATGAGGAGGAGACCACAGTACTCATGCATCCTCTATCTGCATCCTCCTTCCTCCCACTTCAGCCCTGCTGCTGGCCCTGCCAAAGTGTCCCCACGGGGACTCTGTAAGACAATATGGCCACAGCAAGGCAGAACAACTTACTAAAGACACAGTCCTCAAATGAACAGATGCACAGGGACAGTGACACCCAGCCTGGTCCCAGAATCTCTGGGGACAAGCCCAGACACCTGCTGACCCCAGGCGGTGATCCAGCCAAGACCCCACCCAGGCCTGACAATCAACAGGCCTGCAGCTCGGAGTTTGGGGGCAGAGTGGACCAAGAGGCAATCACAGCCCATTCACATCTTCAGCATCTCCCCTTGTTAAGGGCCGGACTTGTCCCCCAGTAAACACCGAGTGCTCCTGTCCAGGTGAACCAGAGTCTTCTTGTGAGACAACGCGACCCCGACGGTGCTCCTGGCACCCAACACGGAACCCCTTGGAGCCAGGGCCTGCTTACCAGCCCCTCGGTTTCCTCCGACATCCTCTGGAAATGTGCAGCCAGGACCATGTAGTCCCGCATCTGCTTGTGACATTCAGGACATTTGGTTCCGTACCGAATGAGCCTCACTGGGTCTGGGTAGAGTGGAAAAGCTGGGGACAGGGAGTTGCCGTTGCCTGAGATGGTGCCGTGTTTGGGAGATGAGGAGGGAGCCGAGGCCGCCAGGGCCGGGGTGCTCACGGGCGCCGACACGAACATCTGGTCAGCAGCAATGGGCTTCACGAGCAGCTGGGAGCACTGCATGACGAGCCCCTTGCTCTTGTGGTCGCGGGCGTGCCGGAGAAGGCTGCACTTGTTGAAGAAGAGCAACGTCTGCGAGCAGAGCGTGCACAGCGCCTCAATGTGGACGCTGCGCCGGCTATAGTGCTGGCTCAGGCTCTTCTCTAAGGCGAACGCGTCCCCACACTCCAGGCAGCAGTAGCCACTGGCCGGCACATGGATTCTGCTGTCCGCAGGCGGGCTGAGATTGGGTGCGTAGAGGGGAACAGGGTTGGAGCTGTGCAGGACTTTGTTGAAGACTTCCACAATCTGGGGGGCAGCCTTCTTCACCTGGTGCACCAGGGGCACCGACATCTGCGTGAGCTGGGGCTGGCTCTGTCTCTGTGCAGAGGATTTGGCTGTCACTGATGCAGCGACGCTATGGGGGACCAGGTTGAGGTTGGCCAGGTGCACAGCTTTGGGCAGGAGACTGGCAGAGGCCGGGGCCTGCAGGGTCGCACTGTGTTGCTTTTTGCCCATCTTCGAGCCCTGGGCTGCCCCCTTGGGAACCTGGGGCACAGAGCTGTTGCAGGGAGACGAAGAGTCACCGGCCTTTGTCACGTTCTCGTCCCCTTTCCTGTCACCCTGGGGGCTCCCTGAATGTGTGCCCGCCTCTGGAAGGTGCCCCTCCACAGGCAGGACTGTGCCCTCATCCCCTGGCACCTCGCCTGGGGCCTCAGCAATGGCACTCCCTACAGGTGACCCCACAGGGGACTTACTTGGATCATCAGGGTCTGGCAGGATCCTGGTAACGGTCCTTTTGATTTCCCCTGACGATGTCTTGATGGTTTTGATTCTGACTTTGGGGATGGCTGGCGGGGAGCTGGCAGCCACAGATGGGGAGCCCCTGCTGCTGCCGTCACTGCAGATGCTCCGAGGGCTGTCCGATGGCTTTATGCTTTTCCGAGTGGCCTCCAGAGGACTCCGGGGACTCTTTGGTGACTTGGGCATTTTGGGGCTACCTTTAGAACCCTCTTTGGCAGCCCCTGAAGGATCCTTTGCGTGACCAGGTTGATCCTCCTTGGTGACACTGGCCACCCTTCTGGCCTGCAAGGCCACCAAGGCTGCAACACATGAGGACAGCCTGGAATGAGCAGGCTTGAGGCGCTGCCTGGGGGGCACAGACGAGCAGGCTCCCAGCTCCAGAGAGGGCTTCTTGGGCTCGCCAACACTATGGCCAGGGTGGCTGTTGAACTCCAAAGCCTCCCCAAAGAACCGGCTGGAATCCAGTTCTCTGCGGGGCTCCACCACCTTCTGCCCACCTTGTGCATGCTCCTCCTGGCTCTCCAAGGGCATGGGCTCGGGCTTGGGTTCTTTCTTACAAAAGTGATCAAACATGTGCAGTTCTGGGACTGGAAACCTGGTCAACGCCTCCAGTACTGGGCCCCCCACAGTCCCACACCCAGGAGGGGGCGGGAAATAACTGTCCGAGTGCTTGGGCTTTATCCCAAACCCGTTATCTTTGATGGGATCCTCAGGCTCTGGGCTGGAGATCGGGCTGAATTGGGTGAAGGTGGGTAACGGCTCGGACTTGACAGTCTCCAGCTTGCCAGAGAAACTCCTGGCACTATCTCCATTTAAGAAAGTGGAGTCAAACTTCCCACAGTTGGGGGGATCCGGAGGCAGATCTGGGCCCCGGAAGCCATTGTGCAGGAGGCTATGGGTGATGTGGTCTTTCTCTGCCTCAAAGGACTCCTGGCGGCTGGTGTTCTTGACGATGACACTCACAGCTGGCACATCTGGGGCAGAGCCTGAGTGAGACAGGGACACACTCTCATCCAGACACATGCCTGAGGGCTTGAGGGGACTCTCATTCTCCTCGCTGGGAGTCTGGATGGCCTCCTTGGCGTCAAGGCTTGTGGGGTCTGGGATGTCGAAGGCAGCAAGAAGGTCATCAAAATCAGGGGTTTTCATATCCCCCATGGCTGGAGGCTCACCAAGGGCTGTAACAGAAATAGGACACAATCAGCAAGCACTAGGGCCACACTGGACTCTATCTGACATCATCTTTATGCTGTGCCACAGGCACTGCCGCCATACCCATGCAGAATTTCGTGTTCTATGATAGGAAGTTACACACTCAGTCTTACCCTAAGAGGGTCCTAAAATGCTGAAAGGTAGGGGGAGAGGTACAAACAGAAACATGTAGTGACAACGCTGCCTGGCAGAGGATGGACCTCAGTACCAACAAGTCCCTGCTGACTGCGTGGCCATGAGACAGGGTGGACCTGTCCCACATGGCCCAGTATCTGGGGTCAGCACTCTCTGTGAAGAACTGTGCCTAGCAAACAGCCAGCCCCACAGCCCCACCCTATTTTCTTTTCCTTTTTTTCTTCTTTTGGTGTGTAGCCCAGGTTGGCCTCAAATTCAGTGATCCTCCTGCCTCTGCCTCCCAAGTGCTTGGAACACAGGTGTGTACCACCACGCCTAGCCCCACTCTCTTTTCAAGCATTGTTCAACACTTTCCTCCTTTAGAAAGCCTCTGATTCATACATGACGCCTGACATCATCATCTCCTACCTAGGCAATTTTTTTCTCTATTCAGCAAACACACTTGATTCCTTGGCTTTTTACTCTAAAGTTGTTGCTGGTTGTTGAATAAACCCAAGGAGCAGGGAGACCCTCAAGGGACCATGTAGTTACCAAATTGGCCAGGTGACAGTTTGGGAGGGAACTAAATTCTACTTTAATGTAATACACAAAAACTAGAACAACAATGCTACTTTAACTTAATACTCCCACTTCTTTCATGATTCAGCGAAGCAAAGCTACAGAACTACACAGCTGGCTGAGGAGAGCCAGGCTCTGGGAAGACCTGTCCCTAAGCTACCTCACCAGCACACACATGGAGCTTGAAACTGGCTGGCTCAACCCTGGGGGAAGAAGGAAGAGCAACTTTGCCATCTCCACCCCTTGCTCAGCCCCTAAATCCTACATCTGCTTCACCATCCCAGGCCCTTTCTGGCTTACACATTTCTTACACTACATTAATGCTGGAAATCATTTGAGCAGATTGGCACAACTCTTTTAGAAAGAAGTGTAATTGCTCCACAGTGCCAGCTAAGTAGCAAACTCTAGAGTACAGGAAGCCCACTTTCAGAAACTTAACCTAAGAAGAAAAATTCCCAAAAGGCGTACACAAAATTATAACGCTAAAGCACTAAAACAGCACAAAGAATTCAGGCACAGCAGTGTCTGCCTGTGGTCCAGCTCTCAGGAAGCTGAGGAGAGAGGACTGGGGACTGGGGATTGAACCCAGGACCTTCACACTGAGCTACATCCTCAATCCTATTTATTTATTTAAATTCTGAGACAGTCTAAGTTGCTAAATTACCCAGGCTGGGTTCAAACTTACAACTCTCCCACCTCAGCTTCTGAGACTGTGTGCCACCATGGGATTTAGGTGTGTGCCCTACATGTACCTTGAGGAAGATCACATAGGGGCACCATAGCAAGAGCCCATCTTCAAGAAAAAGAAAAAAACAAAAGCATAGAGGAAACACACACACACACACACACACACACACACACACACACACAGAGCTAAATGTCCGAGAGAAGGGGATAAACACCTGATGGACTACTGCAGTCAATAAAAATTCTGATTATGAAATTGATATAGCAACATAGAACATTACCTACAATGTTCAGTTTAAAAAGATTAATACAAAAATATTGTCGGAGTCTGATAACGCAAAACAAAGTATGGATTTGATCCACAATTAAAAGAAAAAACTTATGCAGGTGGTGAGATTACTGCTAGATTATTTTTCAAAACTTTTTTGGGGGGAAGCTAAGAGATTACTTTTGTAATTTTTAAAAGGGAAAATAAAAAAGCTATTCAGAAACACAAGGAGCGCAGGTGCAAGGCAGAGGCGTACCCTTCCTGCCCAGTGGGATCAGCGGGGTCTGCAGGTCTGGTTTCCTGCCCCTCCCAATCCCTCCACAAAACCCGTGTGGCTCAGGAGGTCTCACGGAAGAAGAAAAGGTGCCCGCCCACAAGCAAGGTCCCCATCGAGGTTGCCAGGAGACACAGTGCAACACCAATTATCCAAACAGGGACTGGCAGAATGTCTCATGGGGAGGAGCTTCTGAACAGAACAAATGACTGTCACCTGGACTACAAAGAGTTAGCATCATAAAGACAGGGTACACACAGGTACCAGTGACCAGGGCAGCACGCCACTGAGCGAGATACCATGCAGGGAACCATAACCACGACGACACACTGTAATGCTAACTTTCAGCTTGTCCTCTCTCTTCCCTTCCACTTTGCCTGACCCCCTCCTCTTTCCTTTCCTTTCTCTCAAGTGTCTAGGGAACAAAAGATTGAAGAAGAGTAAAGTAGCTTGGTCCCTGGAAGAAGCAGGAAAAAGCAGGCAGGACAGGGTGTGACAGACTGGTTGGGAGCCTGACATGGAGAGAATGTCCCATCAGAAGAAAGCAGGTTCTCCTCAGAGAGGCAGCTCAGCCACTGGCTGAGAGCAGGCAGAGGTGAATTAAGTTTTGTAAGCCAGAAAAGCAGGGTGAGCAAATGGAGTGGCAGCTCAACAAGTAGCAAAAAAAAAAACCTCAAGGTTTTCAGTAACAAAACTGAAGCCTTAGCCGGGCGGCGTGGTGCACACCTTTAATCCTAGCACTCGGGAGGCTGAGGCAGGAGGAGCATTGTGAGTTCGAGGCCTGCTTGGGCTACAACACGAGTGCAAGACCGGCTTGAGCTACATAGTGCGACCCTGCCTCAAAAAAAAAAAAAAAAAAACTAGGGCCAGGAATTCGGCTCAGTGGCTTAAGCACCTGCCCTGGCAGGTGCGAGATTGTGAGTTCAATCCCTGGTGCCTCAAAAACAAAAACAAAAACAAAAACAAAAACAAAAAAAAACTGAAGCCTTACAGACTTCTTGGAGGTGCGAAGGAGATAATGAAAATGATCAAAATGAGATTATATTTCCCTAAACGAATGTAATTATTATATATCACAAACACCAATTGAACCGAAAAAATCTTTTTAAAAATCAAAGTTCAGGGGGCTGAAAATATAACACAATGGAAAAGCACCTGCCTGGCAAGTGTCAGGTACTGAGTTCAATTCCCGATACCCTCCCCCAATCAAAGTTCTTGCAGGGTGTGGTGGCACATGCATATAATCCTTGCACTTTAGTTGGAGGCTGAGGCAGGAGGATTGCAACAAGTTCAAGGCCAGCCTGACATACATAATGAGTTCAAGGCCAGCCTGCATAGTGAGACCCTGTCTTAAAAAAAAAAAAAAAAAAATCCCAAAGTTCACAACAGTTTTCTGTTCAGCCCAGGTAAGGGAACTCAAAACCAAGAGCAATCAATTAACAATGACTAAGGGATTCACCAAACCTAACTGCTTCTATAAGCAGAAAACAGAGATGAATGAAACTACCCTATTAAAAAAGCAAAAGAAGCAGCTGTAAAGGGAAGGATAACCAACAAAAAGCTCTACTCATGTAAGCAACAAAGCAAAAAGAGTATCTGCAACATAGAGTTACTATCATTCATATCTTATATATAAAAAGAATTCACAGCTGGGCACGCTGTGGTGTATGCCGATAATCCCAGCACTTGGGAGGGCGAGGCAGAAGGGTGAGTGCAAGGCCAGCCTGAACAACAAAAAAACAAAAATTATGGTGATTTTCACCACCGTCTGTCAGAGTTTGAGCTTTTGGCTCTTTCAGGGCTACAGAAATATTTTCCAGGCTAGTCTAGAGCAACTTTCTGCCAAGGGACATGTCACAAAAATTTACCCAACCTTGACCTCAGTCTTTTCAGACAATTCCCCAAGACAGCAGAAGTTGTATAGCCGTATGCTCAGAAATATTAATGAAGACCTGAATGTCCTTACTCTAAACCCTGCTTCCAAGTCCCCTTCCTCTCTGCTGGACCGTCTGTCCCACCCATGGACCGAAGCAGAGGTCTTACAGGAGATGAGAGGGGGTTTTGCCTACAGGAGGATAGTCAGGTCAATGTTATCCATGCTGACAAAAAGAGTTGGCAAAATTGCTAAGTATCATGAACAACACATTGTCCTAGCTTAAAAGAAAACAACTAAGACACATTGGTCTTAAGAAAGTTGCAAAGTCTGGACATGGTGGCCCAGGCCTGTAATTCCAGCACTCGGGAGGCTGAGGCAGGAGTTCAAGACCAGCCTGTGCTATATAGAGTTCAAGGTTAGCCTGAGTTACACCGCAAGACCCTATCTCAAAAAATCCAAACAAAAAAAAAAAAAAAAGAAAAGAAAAAAAAGAAAAAGCCAGGTGTGTTGGTGCACACTTGTATTCCTAGCACTCCAGAGGCTGAGGCAGCCTGTGACAAATTAGCAACTTAGTGAGACCCAATCTCAAATAAAGAGCTGGCAATGTAGCTCAGTGTAAAGGCCCTAGGTTCAATTCCCTGTAACAGAAAGAAAAGGGAAGGGGAGAGCAGAGTTAAATGTTAGACAGAGAAAAGGAGGGAAGACAGACAGAGACAGAGGGATAACAGCGAAGGGAGAGATGGGACAGGGAGAGGGAGCTGTTTCACAGCAGAAGTGGACTTCTTCTGTACCCAAAAGGGAAAGCGGAGTGACAGACAGAGCACCGCTGCTCCCATACTCGACAGGGACACTGACCAGAGAGGGACACTGCTTCAAGGGTGGTGCTGACAGGAGCCCAGGGAACTTCCATGGGTCAAGAGACAGGAAAAAAGCCTCATCACAAAGCCCCAGACTACAGCTAAAATAACAAGGAACTGCGAACCACTGGATTCAGCTTTCTCTCCTCCACTGTCACTAGTTACCTGGGGAAGACCTGGACAGGTCTCAGTTTAATAAGTTAAATTAAATTAACCATACCAGGCATGGTGGCACACACCTTTGATCTCAGCACTTGGAATGCTGAGGCAGGAGGATCACAGCCCTGGACTACATAGTGAGTCCACGGCCAGCCCTATCTCAAATAAATAAATAAATAAACTAACTTCAAGGAGTTCAAGTCCTTAAAGAGGCTGAGCTGTGATGACTGGGCAGCCCAGGTCCCTGCCCAAAAGCCTCCTCTGCCTTCCTCCTCCTGTCCTCATCCTCAGACACCCCACTCCGTCCACAGCAGCCCTTCCTGGGTATGGAGATCAAGAGTCTTCAGCACTCTCCATAGCTCCAGGGGATACTCCATGGCTGGGGTCAGGTCCCTCACTGTCATTTCCAGGACCCAGTGACAGAGAGCTTAAGTTGCTTCCGTGGCCTCTGGACCATCCCTGAGGCACCTACCCTCGCCTATTCTGCCCAAGGGTCTTTCTCCACCACCCCAAGCAAGTCACCCATCTTCACCCATCTTCTAGGAACAGAACCCCATGATGGGAATTCACAGTATGCCAGGGCCAAAAGGGACCTCAGAAATTATCTGCTCTAAGCAGAGGATGGTGGCACACCATCTTAGCACTTGAGATGCTCAGGTAGAAGGATTGCTATGTGTTTGAGGCCAGCCTGAGCTACATAGTGAGTTCAAGGCCAGTCTGAACTACTTTGTGAGACTCTGTCTCAAAAAAACAAAACAAGTCCAAGGATGGTGGCACCTATAATCCCAACATTCGGGAGGCTGAAGCAGGAGAATCTCCAAGAATTCAAGGCTAGCCTAGGGCTACATCATAAGTTCAAGCCCAGGCTGAACTGCACAGTGAGGCATTGTCTTAAAATCATCATCATCATCATCACCATCACCATCATCATCCAACAACAAAAACCAAAAATAAGAAAACAGAAAGAAATTCTGTGTTCTACCAGCCTTCCAAGGCTGCCAGCAAACTGCCGTTGGCCTGGTTGCAAGGAGCACCATGGGAGTGACTCCAGCACCAATGCCCATCTGACCTGGACCATCGCTGTTCGGTGTGAAAGCTGACCAAATGTTTCCAGCCACTGATCTGGTCTAAGCTCTTTATTCCACAATCGGAAGATGAAGGGCTTAGAGAGGGGGAGCACAACCACCAGTCACCAAATGCCACAACGCACAGCCTGGAGGGCCAGGCCCTACTCTGGGGGTGATCCCACGCCAGGGGCCACAAGGTTCATGGAGGGCACAGGATTTCTACAGACACCACACCCCATTCCCTGGAGCTCCTGCCGCTCCACTCTTCCCACAGCACAGTTTTCTATCTCCACTGTGACCCATCCCAGGAGAGTGCCTCAACAGGCACCACTGAATCATTCTCTGGGATTTCTAGGCTGGCTCTCCACTCAATGCCTACTGGACATCTGCACTCCACATGTCTAACGCTGGCCCTTGGTTCCCGCTTGCCATCATCCCCATTTCGGTAAGTGACACCTCCGTCCTTCCAGCTGCTTAAGCCACAGTCTCTCTTTGTTGCACAGTCTTCATCCAATCCACAAGCAAATGCTGTCCCCGCACCTTTGGAAGACCACACACCAGCCACCTTCCCCACCCTCCAGCACCAGGGCTGGGCTCTCACTGCCTTCCCAGCCTCTACAGTAAGAACCAACACAGAGGACAAATTGCTCTGAAGCAGGCAGCAGACTACAGCCCTCCTATATTGAACCCCACTGCAGCCGTGACCTCCTGAGGCAGAGCCACTCTTGCAGCTGGTGCAGCCTGGCAGAACCCTGCTGTCCCCAGTGCATGGTGGCTCTGGCCTCAGACCTCTGGGGGACACTTCCACATGCCCACCAGGCCTGCAATCCTGTCCCGATGCCAGGGGCTTTCCCATGGGAGATGCCAAGTCCAAGCTTGGTCCTTCCACTCTGCAGCTTCTTTTTATAGCACTTAGCATCATCGACACATACCACTGTTCCTTTCTTTACCATCTGTATGCAAGCAGCACTGTGTTTACCAGAGGCTAACCCACCAGCAGAGTGGGACTGAGCTGTCAGTATGGCGGCACTGTAATCCCAGAACACAATCCCAGAGGCTGAGGTAGGAGGATTGCACTGAGTTCCAGAGCAGCCTGGACTACACAGTGAGTTTGAAACTATCTAAAAAACAAAAAAAAAACAAAAAACAACCAAACAGAATGTGACAGAGCTAAGACTGTTCAAGGACAATCACAGATTCAAGCAGGTTTACTGGCTTGTGCTTAGCTTTAAAAACTCTGTGTGTTGCCAGGCATAGTGGCACAGGCCTTTTGTAATCCCAGCACTCAGGAGGCTGAGGCAGGAGGATCACTGTGTGTTCAAGGCTAACCTGGGCTACACAGTGAGCTCAAAGCCAGCCTGAACTACATAGCCAGATCCTGTCTCGAAAAGACAAAAAAAAAAAGAAAGAAAGAAAGAAAGAAAGAAAAGAAAAAGAAAAAGAAAGAAAGAAAAGCAAGCAAGCAAATAAAACTCTGTGTGTGCACATGCATCTGTGTGCACACACACGTGTGTGCTAGGGGTTGAGCCCAGGGCCTTGGGTTGCTAAGCACATATTCTCAGTGGCCAACAACCTCCAACTCCTTTAAACTTTTTTATAAATAGACCTTCGAGGGTGAAGGGGGCCTCATTAGTGGAAAGAAACTAACGTAGCCCTGGTCTATGAATTTTGGGCCACTTTAAGAGCTGATTATTATTTTGTTCTTGGGTGTTTTGTTTTGTTGATACAGGGTCCTGCTATGTAGTTCAGACTGACACTGAACTCACTATGTAGCTCAGGCTGGTCTCAAACTTGCAGAGATCCTCCTGCCTCAGCCTCTCAAGTCAGGCAAAAGCTGGTTAAGCTTAATTATTTTATCAGTGGAAGATGTCTTAGCGCTAAATGTCCACAATAAGGGTGGGACCAGTTCAACACTTGTGGAGATAGAAGGTGCACTATGGACACCATGAGGTTCTTCAGCAAAGGGAAACAAACGTGTGAGCAACTAAAAACCCCTGATCACATACTTTAAATGGGCAAACTGCATGGTATGTGAATTTTCTCTCCAAAAAGCTGTCATATTAAAGGCAAAGACAACTGCAAGGCTCATGCAGGACTGTGAAGCTGGGGCAGGGGCAGAAACCAGGAACAGGCAGCAAAACGTCTACACAGCTGAGTTGTAGATAAAACGGCACCTCATCCTCCACCGCCCTCTCCCTGGGCCTTGCTGGCATGCAGACCTCAGCACAGGTCCCTCTTGATCACAAGTCATCCTGAGGGGAGTCCTCGCACTGGAGCTCATAAAAGCATCACCTCTGGGTCATGGGTACCCCCAAATCTAAGCCAGGAGCCAAGACCCTCAGAGCTGCTGGGAACAACCTCCACCCCCAGAAGAAGTGGCCCCTCCTCAGGATCGCTCTCTGGTAGCCCAGTATCTGCTGCTCTGAGGCTACCACCAACTGTGTCTGCCATAAGCAGACCATCATCCCACCTACTCTCCAAGGGAAAGGTTTGCTGGGACACTGGCAAGAAGCACAGTTAATGCTGAGGTCTCAGTGGTAGCCTCAGATCGGCACAGAGGTAAGGAGCTGGTGCGGCAAAGGGCTAGTGAGGGGTGAGCTCCCTCCCACCCTCCGTCCTCACGTTCCCCTCCTCCTCCCCTCTCCTACACGTGTACATGGATGTTCTGCACTGTACCATGGGATTATGCCTGCATGAAACTCACTGCAAATTGAAAATTTCATAAGTTGATAATGGATTTAATTTACCTATCCTACTGCTGTGGTTTAAATATTCCCTCCACAACTCATGTTTTTTGTCATCGTTGTTGCTGTTTTTTAGGTACTGGAGGTTAAACCCAGGGCCCTCGCCCTGAGCTACAGTTCCAATCCTTTATTTTATTTTACTTTTATTCTCAGTTTTAGTTTGAAACAAGATCTCCCTAAGTTGATAAACTACCCAGGCTGGGCTTGAATTTGTGATCCTCCTGCCTCAGCCTCCCAGAGTGCTAGCTATCATGTTGATATTCAGTAGACACCCTGACAGCACAAGAGGTAGGGCTTTTGAGAGGCAATTAAGCCATAAGGATTCCATCTTCACGAATGGATTAATAAAGGCAGGTGCAGTTCCTGATCAAAAGGATGAGTTCAGCCAGATTTTCTGTCTCACATGCATGCCCATTAACTCTTCCATCAATGACAGTAAGAAGGCCCTTGGCTGATACAGCCCTTCAACCTCAAGACTTCCCAGCCTCTATAACTATGGCCCAAATAAACTTGTATTGTTTAAAAGTTACACAGTCCAGATGGAGTGCTCTGGAGGAAGAACAGAACACAGCCAAAAGGACAGTGGTTCCCCTTGGTGATCTCAGGGCTGGCTGGGAGCTACAGCTCACTGCCACTGCCCAGCAACAACAAGGAAAGGACCAAAATGCAACTGAGGTGCAGTGCACACTGTCACCTGCACACCACTGAAAGGCAACCAGAGAACAACAACTGTCTCCTTTCTATTCACTCTCTCCTTCACCACGTCCTCCTCTCTCTTCTCTCTACAGAGCTCTAGAGTCTCTCAGCGTGATTGCTCAGACCTCAGGCGCTCAGCCTTCTGCAGGACCACAGGGCCCTTGCCAAGAAGCCCTACACCACCAACTCTGGCTGGCAGCAGAGCCAGTGCCCTGCTGTCCTCCCACATGTGCCCTGCCCGGGTCCCTGCTGGGCCACAGGAATGGTCAACAGGGATGCACTCCATCCAAAGGTCTGTCTCGATGTGCCTTTCCATCCTCAGACAAAAAGCAACACTGACAGCCCTGTTCCTAGCCAGGCCTGGTGGCACACACCTGTAGGTTCAGCTATTCTGAAGGCTGAGGCAGGAGGATCACTCAGACTCCAAGTTTACAGACAGCATAGCCAGACCCCATCTTAAAAAATAAAAAAACTCAACTTTTTAAGATACATAGATAAAATGATGTGATATCTGGGATTTGCCTCAAAATAACACTAGACAGGAGAAAGAGAACAGAAAGAACAAATAAATGAAACAGGCTGGCCAAAACTGTTAACTGTTGAACCTGAGGGAAGAGTACATGGAGCCTATGCCAGATGAGCGTTTTCCTCATTTGTGAATCTCGAGACCTAGAAACCCAATTGTTGGCTAGTGAACTCCAGGTTCCAGTGAGATAACCACCACAGTCACACTCAACAAATGATTTTTATAATAACTAGAAAATAACAATTGTTGGCAAGAATATGAAAAAATGAAATCTTTGTGCATTGCTGGAGGTAATATAAAATGACACAATTACTATGAAAATACAGCAGTTTCTCAGAAAATTAAAAAAGACAATGACAGGCACATGCCTGTAATCCCAGCACTCAGACTAAGGCAGGAGGATTGCCGTGAGTTCGACACCAGTCTGGGCTACACAGTAAGTTAGAGGCCAGCCTGAACTACATTGCAAGACCCTGTCTCAAAAAGCCAAAAGAAGCCGGGCGTGGTGGTACACAGCTTTAATCCCAGCACTTGTGAGACTGAGGCAGAAGGATCATTGTGAGTTCGAGACCAACCTGGGCTACAAAGTGAGTTCAAGGCCAGCCTGAACTACACAGTGAGACCCCGTCTCAAAAAATAGGGCTGGGGATTTAGCTCAGTGGCCTAAGTGCCCGCCTGGCAGGCGCGAGGTTGTGAGTTTGATCCCGGGTACAAAAAAAAAAAAAAAAAGAAAGGGTCATGACCCAGCAATTGTGTTTCTGGGTTTGGACTCGAAAGAACCAAAGCAGGCTCTCAAAATACTGGCACATCCCTGTTCACAGCAGCACTAGGCACAACACCCCAAAGGTAGAAGCAGCCCAAGTATCCTGCATGCAGAGCTAAACCAGATGCTGGATAAACACAAATGGAGTGTCACTCAGTCTTGGAAAGGAAGGACTGGGACTGTAGCTCAGTGGTCAAGCACTTGCCTAGCATGCATGAGGCCCTGGGGATAATCTCTAGCACATAAAAAATAAAGAAGAAAACATTCTGGCAAACACTGTAACATGGAGATAATATTATGCTAAATGATAAGCCACATACAGAGACACAGATTGAATTAGTCCACTTGTATGACATCCCTAGATAGGCAAATTCAGACAGGAAATCAAATGGTGAGGGCCAGAGCTGTGTGGGGGAGGCAGGGAGCACTTGTCTGGTGGGTTCGAGTTGCGAGAAGACATGATAGAAGGCTCTGGAATTGGTGGGCTTAGGGCAGCACAGTTGTGAAAGCACTTAGTGCCAGTAAACTCTACACTTAAAATGATCAATTTTCTTGTGTATATTTTACTACCAAAACAAAACCAAGCCAAGGAACAGAAAAGCTCTCTTGGGTCCAAACTCAGCTCTTCAAGGCCAGGTCAGGTCAGCCTAGGCATCATACCTTAGTGAGGTTCTCAAAATAAGGGTGTGGTGAGCGTTGCTGGGGGACCAGAGCTGCGGAGAAAGAAAAAACTACCTAGGCACATGGTCTAGTGTCCAAACACCACCTATGGAAAGAAGAAAAACAAAATGTTTTTTAAATGGATTTGAAAGCAAATGTTAAAGAGAAAGACAGTTTAAACCCTAATTATACTCATACCAGTGTAGGTAAGACCCTCCAGAAAATCTCCAAACATAAATTCAAAGCAGGCCCCAAAGGTAGTCAAGGGCGAACCCCTCCCAGCCCGCCCCTGCCCGCCTCGGCTCAGCGCCCAGAGCCTGCCTGGGTTCAAAACCCAACTGACAGCTCACCAGCTGCGTGACCTTGGGCGAGTTTCTGCCAGGGGTTCTCACAGAAGTTCAGCGAGTCAGTATGTGTAAACCTCTGGCTGCACTGCCTGTCACTCAGCAAAGGCATGTGTCTGCCACCAGCCACACAGCCAGCAAGCTTCCCTCACGTGTTTCCTGATACACAGGGCAAGGAATGTCCTGCCCGATCTACCTGCCACACGGCTCCCCTCCAGCACTCAGGGACCCCCAGGACAGCTGAAGATGCAGAGAGCCAGGCACAGAGTCAGGCAACTAAGCAGCGGGATCACAGGTTCCAGAGAAGACGGAGGGGACAAACATGAGTGGGCAATGAGACTGAGAGAAGAAATAGGGAAAGCTGGTGGAATACATTATTTTAAACTAGGTGTTCTTCAGACAGGGCTAAACTTGAGAACCTCCTTGGGAAAGTGCTTCACCACCACCACCACCTGAGAGTGAAACCTCCCTGGACAGTGCTCACCAACACCAGTGAAAGCTGACACGGTGGTGCACACCTGTAATTCCAGCACTCTGAGAGTTTGGGGCAGAAGGATTGCAAGCTTGAGTCCAGGCTGGGCAATTTAGCAACTTAGTAAGACCTTGTCTCAAAAGTAAAAAAAAAAAGAGCTGGGAATGTAGCTTAGTGCGAAGATCCTAGGTTCAATTCCCAGTACCACAAAACAAAACAAAGAAAAACAAGCCCAACTCTGGTTAATGGTCTATCAGGTACATGAACTTACAAATGACAAAAGCAAAAGTCTCTTTCTTGAATTTTTTTTTTGAAGGGGGTTGGTTTCTTTCCCAGTACTAGGAAAATTACACTCAGAGCCTCACACTTAGCTACATACAGCCCCAACTCTTTTCATTTTATTTTGAGACAGGGTCTCAAAAGTTGCCCAGGCTGGGCTCCAACTGGCAATGCTCCTGTCTCAGTCCCCTGAAGTGCTGGGATTACAGGTGTGCCCAGCTAGGTTCTACACATTTTAAAATATTAACAGACTGTAATGTCTAAATGAGGACAAAAGGCAAAGACCAGGGGCCAAAGGGTGTCTGAGGTCTGCTGTCCAATAGTAACTAAGTCCTGAAATGCTCCCATGGCTACTGCTGGTTATTTGCTCCAGGGTGAGCTGGTGGCCCAGCCATGGGGTAGTCAGGCTGTCTGGTGAGCCTCTCCTAGGCAGCACACATACCAAGAAGGCTGAGGATCCTGAGCTCAGGCTCCTCCGGGGTCCACACTGCTCCCGGCCAGACGAGCACAGCTTTATAGTCACAGCACCCTGCTCCGTCCTGAAAGGAGCTTTCAAGGCTAGAGCAGCACATAGAAGCCCTCAGCCCACCCACCCAGGGCCAGGACAGCTGCCCTGCACGCTAAGCTGTGCACTGAGAGGCAGCGTTTACATCTGTTTCTCAACACCCTCTGCCAGGGCGCTACTGGATGTGGCACCGAGTCCCCTCCAGTCTGGTATTGAGATATTCAGGGTACCCCTGTCACCATTATGACACACCTTAGTGTGTTTTAAGGCCAGGATTAAAAAACACCATTCCAGAACATTATTTCAGATTAGAAGGTTTTCCAGCACCAGAAACATTAAGGCCTATCAGAGCCAAAGAGACTAGCAAACCATTCAGTTCAAGCCACTCACTCCACAGACAAGGAAACTGGGGTCCAGAGAGGTGACCCTGGTAATTGGAGTAGAAAAGGCACAAACCAAAAAGGACAACCACTGTGGGAGATTCCTGTTAATCCTGGCAAGGCCACAAGGTACTCACTTAGTCTTCCCATAGAAAAGGGGCTGAAGTCTCTTCCGACTCACAGTTATCCATTTAAATCAAATACTGAGCAAAGAGCTTGTTCAGCCCTTAAACTCGTTGATTCTCAGCCCTGGATGCACATTAGAAACATTTTGACTAGGAGGCTGAGGCAGGACTGCAAATTTGAGCCCAGACTAAGCAACTCAGTAAGGTCTTGTTTCAAAATGGTGGGGGGGAGGGGGAAGGATGGGAATGTGGTTCACTGTGAAGACCCTGGGTTCAATCCCAGTACTGGCAGAAAAGAGACAAAACAAGATCCAACCCAACCAGACCAGACCTGGGTCAGCTGCCGGAGCCCTGACCCCATTACCCTCCCTTATGGTGAGGCCAGAACAGAGCTCTGCAGTCCTCAACCACCTCAATTACTCTCTGCCACCAGGGTTTAGACATTTGTTCCTCTCTCATCTGGACCACTCTTCCCTCAGTTATTCCCATGGCTGCCGACCTCCTTCAGATCTCTACTCCATTGTCTTGTCTTTTGAGACAGCATCTCTCCTTGTAGTTCAAGCTGGTCTTGAACTCACTATGTAGTCCAGGCTGGCCTGTAATTCATTGCTACCCTCGTGCCTCAGCCTCCCCAGTGCTGGGATTACAGGCATGCACTACTACACCCAGCCTTATCCTTCTTAAATGTTCTTATTTTTCCTTTATTAAAAAGTTACAAAAAGTTACAAACTGGCATGGTGGCACACACCTGTAACCCCAGCACTCAAGAGGCTAAGACAGGAGATTGTAGCTAGTTTGACACCAGTCTGGACTACAAAGTGAGTTCAAGGCCAGTCTGAAATGCAGAGCGAGACCCTGTCTCAAAAAGATCAAAAAAATTTTTCAAAAAAGTTATAGCCAGATATGGCAATGCACATCTGTAGTCCCAGCGCTCAGGAGGCTGAGACAGGAGGACTGTTACAAATTCAAGGCTAGCCTGGGGTAGGTAGTGAGTTCAAAACCAGCCTGAACTATATAGTGAGATCCTGGCTCAAGCCCTCCCAAAAAAGTTGTAATAATATATAGCAGCTGCTATAGTTTTACATTAAAGAAACAACTACAGAAAAAGCCACTGCTCAAGCTCCATCCAATTGACAGTTGTGTATTTACTGGATAAATATCTCCACCCACGCATAGGCATGTGCACGGATCAGCTTTTTTGTTTGTTTTGTTTTTTGGTACTGGGGACTGAACTCAGGGTTTTCACACTGAACTATAACTCTAGTCTCTAGTCCATCCATCAATTCATTCATTTTTACTTACTTTTGGGTTTTTGAGACAGGATATCCCTATGTAGTTCAGACTGGCCTCAAACTCACAGCAATCCTCCTGCCTCAGCCTGAGTACTGGAATTATAAGTGTGTATCACTATTTTATTTTGAGACAGGGTCTCAGTAAGTCACTAAATTGCCCAGGCTGGGCTCAAATTTACAATCCTTTTGTCCTAGCCTGAGTGCAGGGATTACAGGTGTGCACCACCATGTCTGGTTTCACATTCTACTTAAAATGGAAAACCTGTCCTTGCTGCTTTATTTTTCTATGTATACTTTTCACCACCATTCATAGTTAATATTTTCTTGCTTGTTCTCTATAAACCTACAATCAGCAGACAGTTCTGTGAGAGGAAGATTTTGATTTTTTTGTTTTGTTCCCTACCACATCCCCAGTGCTAGAAGAATGTCTGGTGAACAGCAGGCCCTCAAACACTGATTTGAGAAATTAATGAACACATTAGAAATACCTCGGTTATTTCTAAATACATTAGAAATAACTCAGTGGGGGCTGGGAATACAGCTCAATGGCACAGCATCTGCCTGGCAAGCATGAGGTGCTGTGTTCAATTCTCAGTACAAAAAAAAAAAAAAAATTCGGTGGAAGAGCACTCACTTAGCATTCATGAGTTCTGGGTTCAAACCCCAGCACCACCAAAAAAAAAAAAGAAAGAAAGCCACCAATTTTAAAACCAGGCTTATACCAAAAGATCATAAAGAAGAAGCTGATTATAACAAAATCCTTCCCTGTTGATCCTATTTTGGGAAAAGTCTTTTTAATAACAGGCTAGAGCTGGGCATTGTGGTGTACTTCTGCAATCCCAGCATTCTGGAGGCTGAGGCAGAAGGACCACCATGAGTTCAAGGCCAGCCCCAGCTACATAGTAGAGTTCACAGTCAGCCTGAACTACAAAGGGAAACCTGGTCTCAAAAAAAAAAAAAAATAGGCTGGAAAGCCAGGTGTGGTAGTGCATCATGTCTAGGATTTCAGCACTACAGCAGCTTGAGGCAAAAGACTGTAAAGTCCACGGCCAGACTAGACAGCTTAGCAAGACTGTCACAAATGAAAGGATTGGAGGGGCAGGGGGATGTAGCTCAGTGGTAACTCGGTTGCCTATTGTGGGTGAGGTCCTGAGTTCAATCCCCAGCACTACAGAAAAAAGCCAGAAGCCCGAAGAAAAAGGCAGAAGCCTGATGAAACAAAGCATTTAGAAGTGTCAGTCAACTAATCCAACCCAAGTAGCCTTGTGAGTCAAAGACAGTTTGTCCTGAGAAACAGATTAAAGAATTCAGACAACAGGAAGTTGGAAGAAGATGGTGGAACAAAGGGTTTCAGACACTGTCCTAGCAAGCAGTGTAGGTTCAGGAGAAACCTACAAGTACAGACTGCCACCCTCATGCAAGGACAGAGAAAAGAGATGGTTCCCATGGCTGTGCTCTGCGAGATACAGGTCTGGCGAGGACATGACTACCAACACCAAGGACCCTTCCTTTCCTCAGCCCACCTGCTTCCAAAAGCCACTCCACTCTGGGTGGGACCTCGCCATCACCACAACTCACTGAGGGCCCCTGCTGAGCTCCTTCCCTCCTGCCCCCGTGCTGACACCTCACCTGCCTGGGTGGTGACCCTACACACCTCAAGACTACTCTTCCTTAAATGCCATCAACTCAGTTTGCTCAACAACCTGAGAGTGCCCAGAGACAGATCCCAGTGCCTCCTCCAAGCTTCCAGCTGTGGCCCTTTCTCACCCCTTCTCCCCGTGTACACCTCACTCTCATGAGCATGCACATCCATTCATGCAGCAGTGCGACTGAAAGCACCGACTGGGCATTGGGCCTTGCTTCTGCCAGCTTGTGTCTGGCAGCCCACCAGAAGGAGACTCACACAGATCCACACTGATGCCCCGGAGCCAGGCAGCCATCTCAAATGCAGCTTCCACCCAAACTGGACATGGCAGCAAGCCGCACAGCTGGTGCAGAGAGAGGACATAGAGGACAACTGTGAGGTAGGAGATATAGGGTGGGGGCTCTGAGGACCCTGACCTAGGCTGCAAATGTGAGGGTTACTTTTTTATTTATTTATTTATTTATTTACTTTTGGTCTTTTTTTTTTTTTGAGGCAGAGTTTCATTACATGGTTCAGGCTGGCCTCGAACTCACTCAATCCTCCTGCCTCAGTCTTCCGAGCACTGGGACTTACATTTAAAAGGGTCACACCCCTCTACCTAGATACACCTTTCACCTTTGAGTCAGTAAGAGGGATCATGAGGGATGCTTTCTCCTTGAATCTTCCCAATTTATTTTAACCAAGCACATTTTATATCTATAGATATAGATATAAATTTTATATCTTTAGATACAGATAGATATTTTTTAATAAGAAAAAAAGCAATCACTCCAACTCCTGTCTCCATTCAGTGCTGCCCACATTGGACCCCGTACTCAGTCAACAGAGAGCCAGATGGACCTAGCACCTCTCCCTCCCTCAGAGGAAAGTGTCCCTCCCTGTACACGCCCTGCCCCCAGGGACCTGCCTGGCCCCAGTCTTTCTCTCAGTTGACTCAATTAATTGCTCATAATTAAAGCTACAGTTTGGTGATGAACTACCAAGAGCATGGCCTCTCCCAGGGGGGTGAAAGGATTTTAAGAGATCCCTAAGATGGAAATGTATGAGGCCAAGGATGTAGCTCAGTAGAAGCCCCTGCCCAGGATGTGTGAGGAGGCCCTGGGTTTGATCCTAGCACAACAGAAAGAAAAAGGAAGGAAGAAAGCAAGCCAGTCAGCCTTCGAGGAATGGTAGAAAGTAACACTGGGGTTCACAGTTTGTGGACAAGGGGGTTCCCTTCTCCAAAGGGTCTGGCACTCTGGGAAGCAGAGTCAGGGGAGACCAGTGAAGTAATGAAATAGGAGACTCCCTCAGTGCCCCACCTTCCTCCTCCCAAATGACCATCCACTCTACCCTAGGTACGCAAGGACTCCCCAGCCACCTCAGAGGGTTATCTGTGGGAAATAACCACCACTCCATGAAAGAAGCAGCTCCTAAGACACTTCTAGTCTGGAAGCAAATTGCTGCCTAATTGCTTTTGCAAGGGCTCCTGAGGGCCAGGTTCACTCCATGCAACTCACAGGCTCCATGGAGCAGGCCTGTCAGGGGCACATGCAGGCAGCCCATCCTTGGATGAATGACGCCCCACTGCAAAAGGCCCTGCAGGATTCTAAATGCAAGTGTACATTCTAAATTAAACACACAGAGTAGTGTTAATCACACACTGAATAAGGGCCTGAGATTTATAACCTTGATGAAGCACCAGACAAGGAAGCAGTTTCTATATGGTCAGCCAGCCCAATTCAGGTCTAGAGGTCTAACAAGCCTAGAACACAGAACAGCCCTCCCCCACAGAAGAACCTGAACAGCTGCTCAGCGCCCACCTGGGCTCCCTTCTCCTCTGACGATGCCCAAGTTCAGTCTCAGATGTGCTTCCTGACCTGGAACTGCAGTTACAATGGTACACACTTGCAAAACCCCTCCCTATTGTCTCACTCTGCCCTTCAGAGAGAAAAGGAACACCTGCTACTTCAGAAACAGCTGGCAGGAAGGAGTAGAATACCGTAAATGGCAGCAAAGCAGAGCAATAAAAGTGAAGCTTGCTGGGTGTGGTTGCACAGGCCATGATCCCAGCGCTCTGGGAGGCTGAGGCAGGACGATCTCAAGTTCAAGCCCACTCTGGGGGACTTATCAACTCAGTGAGACCTTCAAAACAAAAAAATTTTAAAATGAGTGCTACCCTAGAAGTGGCATGGGAGGCTTGCACAGGGAAAACCTTCTCTTTACATTCCCTTGGTCCCCAAGTTGTCACACCAAGACCTCTGCCACACATCCCCTACGTGGATGTACAGAAGGAGGCCTAGGGCTACACCAGCACAGAGTGTTCCTGAAGAAAGTGCCCTAAAGGGAGCTACTGCGCAAGAACCTTCTACTCATCAAAGCCTCATTCTCCAGACCCTGAGCTACCCCAGTCAGAGGCACTAACATCATGCATACACTCAGCAAGGCAAGCATCTTTCCACCAAAAACATCACCTCTGCTACAGGGACACAGTTGTAGGTGGTTTGAGTTTTTGTCTTAGGGATTTCAATGTTTGTTTCAGAAATGAAAACAGACTTATTGGGTGTGTGTTTGTTTTGCAAAAAAAGACACAAACCTGCCTGTATAAAATTCAGGTGCCAGCAAGAAGACATAAAGTTGCCAGGCATGGTAGTACACATCTGTGATTCCAGCACTTGGGAGGCTAAGGCAAGAGGACTGCCTCGAGTTCAAGGCCAGCCAGGGCTACACAGTGAGTTCAAGGCCAGTCTGAACTACATCGTGAGACCCTGTCTTAAAAAAATAAAATAACCAGCACTCGGGAGGCTGAGGTAGGCGGAGCGTTGTGAGTTCGAGGCCGGCTTGGGCTACAACACGAGCGTAAGGCCGGCCTGAGCTACATAGTGCGACCCTGCCTCAAAAAACCAGGGCCGGGAGTTTGGCTCAGTGCCTTAAACGCCTGCCCTGGCAGGCGCGAGGTTGTGAGTTCAATCCCCGGTGCCGCAAAAAAAAAATAAATAAATAAATAAAATAAAATAAAATAAAATAAAATAAAAAGTAAAAACCACCCCAGCCCCACCCTCCAAGGGCAGGAGCTCTTCCAGCCAACTGTTCTGCAGGTGGACACCCAGCTCCTGCCTTCTCTGGAGCAGCCTGTGGGTTGATTTTTGTGGAGAATCCTTAATGCCATCTCTGGGCTACTCAAATAAATAAATAAAAATTAAATTAAAAATTTAAAAGAACATTTTTCAAATTTCAGAATCTTTGAGATGACAGTAATCCTAGAGTTCTCAAAAACAGATATACACACAAATCACACAGACCCCTGCTCCACACAAACTGATCTGAGAGCAGGAGGACACTCTTTCCTTAACATGTGGCTGACAGTGTTTCCACAGCCAGCCACACAGACATCACGTCCTTCTCATTCCCTGCAGTGTTAACAAGAGGAAGGGGTCACCAGTACCTCCTTTTTACTGTCCCCCTTTAGGTACTGTGGACTGAACACTAGGCAAGTGCTCTACCACTGAGCTACATCCCCATCTCCTGCCACTGCTCCTTTAGAGTCTGCAAAAGGCATAATAAGGGACGTAACCAAAGTCACACAGTAAACTGAGGACAACTCAAACTTCGGCACCATCAGCCTTAAAAGGTGCTCATTAACTTTCCTTAGAGCCATAAAGTGGGTCAGGTATGTCCTTTCAACATAACACTTCCCTGCTGTCAAATTAAAACAAATAGTTGGTTTAAAAATGTCCTCAAATGTAATTAGTTAATGGCTATCACATCCAACACCCTTAGAGCAAGCAAAGTTCCGTATAGAGAGACTGGCACAGATTCTGGGGATCTGCATATGGCTCTACTGCCTGGGTATCAACTTTCAGAACTCTCCTATTCAGGATGTTCTCGTTTTTGTGAAAAGAAAAAAGCTAAATATACATGCAAAAACAGGAAAAATAAGGGGTCTAATACAAATACCAAAATATTAGCCAGGTGTGGAGGTGTACACCTGTAATCCCATCACTTGGGAGGCTGAGGAAGGAGGATCACTATGCGTTTGAGGCTAGCCTGGGCTATGTAGTGAGTTCAAGACCAGCCTGCACTACAAAGTGAGACCCTGTCTTAAAAAACCAAATAAATACATAAATATCAATATTAAAAAGGTAACAGTAGCTCTAGGTTGTAAGATTTATCAATGAATTTTGTTTTGTGTTTTGGAGACAGGGTTTTACTATGCAGTTCAGGCTAGCTTTGAACCTACCTCAAACTCACAGTGATCCTCCTGCCTCATCCTCCTAAGTGCTGGGATTACAGTTATGCACCACCATGCCCACCCTTACCAATGAGTTTTATTTCCTTTGTATACCTATCTATATTTCCTAAATACTCTACACAAACATGCATTACAAAAAAAATACACACTGAGTTAATCTACTTTGGTCTATTTTACAGTATAGACAAACAAAGATTCTAAATTCTAGAGTGTCTACTACTCTTCCTGGCATTGTAGAAGCAGAAAGAAGTGCCAGACTAGTGGCACACACCTGTAATTCCAGCACTTGGGAGGATGAAGCAGGAAGATTGCCATGAGTTGGAGGTCTGGGCAAGCGTTCAAGGAGAGGCCTTGTCTCAAAAAAACAAAAACAAACAAACTAAAAGCACAGAAGTGTAAGCAGAAGCTCAAACCTCAGGGGATTCCATTCCAAAAGCAACACTTACCCATGACTGCGCTGAACTGAGTGCACAAATTACTTTAAATCTCCAATATGTAGGGAAGATGAAGATTCTAAAGCAGTCTCTTTCAAATGCAACCAAAATCTCCCAGCCAGTCTCAACAGTTCACAGACCTTTGCTCAAAACAACTTCCAATGCATCTGCCCACACCACTACTCAGTCACAAAATTACCCAAACCACTTAGAATCTGCATACCTTCACCACTAGCCTAAGGCTAGGGAACCTCTTTTTCTGATGTTTTATTTGTAAAAAATGTTACTCCCACTGAGCATAGTGGCATAGGCTTGTTTTGTTTTGTTCTGTTGACACAGGGTCTCTACTTGGCCCAGGCTGGCCTCGGACTAGAAGTTCTCCTGCCTTTCTTGAGTTCTTGGATTATGGGCATGTGCCAACATGCTTGGTGTGCAAGTCTGTAATCCCAACTTCTCAGAAGGCTGAGGCAAGAGGACAGCAAATTCAAGACCAGTCTGGGCAATTTTTTCAGTCTGAGAAATTTGTGTGAGATTCTATCTCAAAATTAAAAAGGACTGGAGATGTATTTCAATGGTACAGTACTTTCCTAGCATGTGTGAGACCCTAATTTCAATCCCCAGTACTGAAAAAAAATTATTCCTGGATCCTTAAATTTCACAAGCACAGAATTCCACCCTAATGATACAGAATTATTCATTCTATTGATTAATAATTACTGCTGTCTATGGTAAACAGTGCTTGAGGAAAGATTATGCTAAAAGAAAGATTGAAGCCAGGCATGGTGGCACACACCTGTAATCCCAGCACTTAGGAGGCTGAGGCAGGAGGATGGCTGAGTTCTTCAGTCCAGGATATATAAATAAGTTCAAGGCCAGCCCGAACTACATAGGCAGACCCTGCCTCAAAAGAGAGAGAGACAGACAGACAGAGAGACAGAGACAGACAGAGAGAGTTGAGAAGGGGAGTTTGTCAGTGTGTCCATCCCTGACCAGGAAAGGGGGCGGGACTGCTAGGGGACAGAGGCAAATGTCATCCCGCAGCTTAATTTCTCACGGTCCATTTATGTCCTAAGTTTATTCATCAGTCTCTTCCAAGTCTGGTGAGTCAGTCAATGTCCTTGAACCCAACCAGTTGATTGCCCTACAAAACTATATTTCTGATGTAGGAGGAAGCTGAGAGGCAGATCCCAAAGCAGACACATACGGTGGAGAGAATCTGATATATCTAACACTCTCTGGTGTCTACCATCTCCACGGTTTACAAAGTCCCCAGACAATGGGGCCTCTCACAGCTCTGCATTTTCAAATTGATGGCTCTCTCTACCTATAATGTCCTTTGCTCAATCTCATCTGCCTAAACCGGGCGTGGTGGTGCATGCCAGTAATCCCAGCACTTGGGAGGCTGGTGCAGGAGAATTGCTACAAGTCTGAGGTCAGCCTGGGCTACAGAGCAAGACCCTATCTCAAAAAAAAAAAAAAAATCTTATCTGCCTGCAAAACTATTCTTCCAAAGCCCAGGTCAGGTCACCTAACTCCAGGAAGCCTTCTGAACTTCCCCCAGGCATTTAGTTCTTACTGCTCCCAACAACCCTTTAACCACAGCTATAGTACAGGACTTAAATAGATACTGTAGCTCATGTTTCAAAATATTTGACCCCTCCTTGGTACTGAGCTCTTGGAAGGAAGGAACTCATTCTGTATCCACAAGTTCTAGCAGTGTCAAAGCACCAAAGGGGAGGTCAATGTTGAATGACTGATCACATGGAACACAATAGTAAGTTATAAAAAAAAAAAAAAGGAAGGCAACAAAACAAAATTCAAGAACTGAATTATCAGGGCCAGGGATTTAGCTCAGCAGCAAAGTGCCTGCCTGGCAAGCACAAGGTCCTGAGTTCTATTCCTGGTACCCAAAAAAAAAAAAAAAAAAAAAAAAAACCTGAATTATCTACATAGTCAATCTCACAAAATGACCCAAATATGGCTGAGAGGCAACGTGGCTATTTTTAAAATTGAAACAACAGCAACTAACCTCTGAACAAAGTGTTAAACTGTTTATACGCTTAATTTGATCTGCTCAACAACCGTATAAGATACTTTTTTTTTCTTTTAATTTTTTTGGATTTTTTTTTTTTTTTCCGGCACCAGGGATCGAACTCACAGCCTCCCACCTGTCAGACAGGTGCTTAAGCTGCGGAGCCAAACTCCAGCCCTGGTTTTTTTTTGAGGCAGGGTCGCACTACGTAGCTCAGGCCGACCTTGCACTTGTTTATATTGACTGGGATTTAGGAGATGGGATGGGAAATGTCACCTTGGGGCACAATCCACTCCCACACGTTTATATGTGTTTAAATTGAGGAAGCCCAGAGTGGTGGCACACACCTGTGATCCCAGCACTCTGGGAGGCTGAAGCAGGAGGATGGTAAATTCAAGCTCAGCTTAGACAATTTAGCAAGATCCTGTCTCAAAATTTAAAAAGGGCATGGATGTAGCTCACTGAGAAGGCCCTGGGTTCAACCTCTACCATCAGGAAAGGAAAAAAAAAAAAAGATGAGGAAACTGAGGCACAAGAGAGGTTGAACAACTCAAGTGAGTAGCAGAAGCAAATATAAATTTCAGCAGCCTGATTCCAGGGCAGAGCTTGTGCCAATTCAGGTTATGTCATGAACCTGACTCTGGATACATCATCATTCCCCACTGGACTGTTTTCCTGCAAAATGGGTACAATGACCCCTTTCCCCCAGATGTACAGAGGATTGAGATAAATATGACAGTGTATATAAAAATCATTGAAATTCTCCTCCTGCCTAGCAGGCACTCCGTAAGTGCTGGTTCATTTTCCCTTTCCTTCCTAAACAGTAGAGTAAAGCAGACCCCAAGCACAAGGATCAATCAACCTGCTTGAGGCTTTTCCAAACAGATTGAGCAGTTAGGCCACTTGGCTCAGAAACCCTTGCCTCACCGCTTATCTCAAAGCACATTCCCTGCATAGGGGCGGGAGACCTTTTAAAATGTAAAAGTTCCTAATTACAGTGGAGTTCCAATCCAAACTAAACAGAGAAAGCGTTCCCCCAGGGCAAGGCACCCAGGCCCAACCCGGCCCTCCTGGGCGTTTACCTCCCCTCTCCCCTCGGCCCTCTCGTCCTTCTGCAGCCCACGGGGCCTCTTTCACTTCCTCCAGCCGGCTGGCCTGCGCTGCTGCACACGCGGCTGCCTCTCCACCCTTCTGCAGGCCAGGGCCTCCACAGCACTTCCTCAGGGAAGGCTTCCCGTGCCCCCGACTCAAATCAGTCCTTTCCTTCCTCCTACTTGCCACAGTTTGAAATTATTACTTTACCACTTCCTTAAAGTTTTATTCTAAAGACACCATCTGGGGGTAAAGGCAGAGCTCAATGGTACAGCATTTGCCTACCATATGCCAGATGTTAAAAAAAAAAAGACATTTTTAGGGACCCTTCCCAGGCTACTCTAATGTAAATTCGACCCCCACTACTGATAGCTCAGATACTCTGTATTTCCCTTTTGCCTTTTAGCATATTTTAATTGTGTATTTTACTTACTGTTTTCACATAGATGTGATAGGATGAAAACTCAACAAGGGCAGTGTTTTGTTTGATTTTGTTTGCTGCACTGAGAATTGAATCTGGGGAGTTGAGAATGCCAGGCAAGTGCTCTACCACTGAGGTAAATTCCCAGCGCCCACCTCACCTTCTTTGCTTTTTACATTTTGTTTTTCAGGCAGGATCTGGCTAAATTGCCCAGGTTGGTCTCCAACAGGAGATCCTCCTGCCTCAGTCTCCTGCATGTTGTAATTGCAGGCATGTACCACCATGCCCGGTCTAAGTCGTTATTTTTGCTTGCTTTGTTCACTCAATCTAAAATGAATGCCTGGAATTTATTTGTTGATAAATATTTGTTGTTGAATAATTTTCTTTATTAATGGATTTTCCCATGATGTTAAGGATGCCAACAATCAAATGTGATGTAATTTTGACTTGCCACTTTACCCCCCAACATTTAGCTCAGTCATGGGCATATAATAAGTGCTCAGTAAAAATTTACAGTTGGCCATAGTGGCAACAGCTGTAGTCCCAGTTATTCAGGCGGCTGAGGTGGAAGGATTACTTGAGACCAGAAGTTGGAGGGCAGCCTGGACAACATATCCAGACCCAGCATCCCAAAAAAAAAAAAAAAAAAAAAAAAAAAAAAAAAAAAAAAAAAAAAAAGAAAGGCCACAACCAGTGGAAAAACTGGAAAACAATCAAAATAGGTGCACTAGGAACATGTTTCCTCCTCTCACTTACTGCCTAATGTACCTATAGGGTTTAGGAAACAGATCTCTGAAATTCTACAGGGCACCCCCAAAGTCAGTCATTCACCTGTCCACAACCTATGCATCCCACCACAGTGTGCACACCTGAGTCCAGCACAACTCAGGCCCCATCGGGCTGCACCAAATGGCAAATCTCAGGCCAAATACCTGTTACCCCTCGTCCCGAAACCATGCTGCCTGTCCAATTAGGCCAGTCCCGGACACCGAACATGCTTCCCTGGGTGGGCCGGTGGGTTCACTCTAACCCAGGACTTCTGATGCTACCTCTGGCCTACTCCCAGAAGAAAAATTTTTTTAAATAGTTAAAAAATCCCCAACAACCCTGTGGTTCTCCAGAGCAAGGGAACCTAAGGTCATGGGGACCCCTCCCCCTCGCACACGCCTATCCAGGCTAGGAGGCCATCTGTCCCCAAGACGCTGACCGGTTCTCCCCCCGGTCACACGGCTCCCCCTCCCCGGGCCGCAGGAGGAATTCCCACGGGGACAGAGCCCACCCCACGCGCGGGCTTGGTTGTGCCGGTCCCGAGCCCCAACTCGAGGGCGGGATACCTGTCTGCGGAAGATCCGTCCCCGGGGTCTGAGCTGGGCCGGGGCCAGGAGACGGGGGGCGCCACCGAGGGGCGACCCCGAGTGTCTGCCCGAGACGGCGCCGCTCGCAGGGACGCGGGGTGACAGGGCGTCCGGCGGGGCGCAGCCGCACCGTTATCCGGGCCGGGCTGGGGGCGCGGGCGGCGGCGGAAGGGGCCGGGCCGAGGTCGGGTTAAAGCCAGGACCGGGGTGGATCCGGGTAGGGTCCAGAGTGGTGGGGCCGGGCCCGCCAGGCGGCGGCCGGGAAGTGGTGGCGCCTCGCGGGGTCGCGGACTGCGGGGCCGGCGGCGGCGCGCGCGCTCGGTCCCGGCTCCGCTCGGCCCGGTCAGCTCGGCGCCCAGGCCTGCGGGTCCCCCTGGCGCGGACGGCTGCGGGACGCTTACCTGGCGGCGGCGGCGACGGCGGCGGCGGCGGCAGTGGTGGCAGCAGCGAGCGGGCTCGGCCGCGCGCGTCCCCAGCGCCGGCGGCGGGAGCCCCAACATGGCGACGGCGGCGGCGGGCGGCGGCGGGCGGCGGCGGGCGGGGCGGGCCGGGGGCGGGGACGGGGCAGGACGGCCGGGGCGGGGGCGATGGGGACGGCCGGGTGTGGGGACTGGGACGGGGACGGGGCCACGGACAGGGAGGGGGGAAACGGAGACGGCAGCGGTTCAGCCCTGGGCCCGGCTCTGGGGTGAGGGGAGGCGGACCCGTGGCGACGGCGGGCGGGGCAGGGTAGGGCAGGGCCCCCGACCCGCCAGACCCCGCCGCGACCGGCCCAGCGACCTGGCCCTCGTCCCCGCCGCGCCCCGGCCGCCCACTAGAGGGCCGAGGTGTTGCCCCCACGGACGACGGGCCCCTCGCGGGCTGGGCCGGTCCCTTCCGTCGAGGCGCGACACGCAGCGAGGCCTAAAGTGAAAGCGAGCGGCGGGGCCGGGCCGGCGCCCAGGTCGCGGCCGGAGAGAGAACGCGCGCGCAGCCTGCAGACGGCTGCGCCAGGCAGTGTGACCACCGGTCACCGCGCGGAGAGGGGACCCAGGGAAACCCGAGGTGACCCCAGGATCTGCCGCACGCAGGCGGCGGGAGGTCAGGGTATGGAGAGGCGCAGAGCAGGCCCTGGTGACCTCGGGGAAGCCACGCGGAGGGCCCGGGACTGCCGCGACACCACAGCCCCTGGCGGGGCCTGCTGCTCCAGACCAGGGCTGGGCTGAGCTTGGGTGAGGAGGGCCGCAGGCTGTAGAGCCGGGAAGGCCGTAAAGGAAGATTCTTCCCAGAAGTTTGACAGGGAGAGAGAGAATAGTAGGCCTGGAGCCCAAAGGGTAGGAAGAGGAAGACAGGATATTTGGTTTTGTTTGTAATTTGTTCCAATTTGTGGAGGAGACCCAAGGAATAGTGTGGTGTAAAGTCCCAGGAGAGGAGATGGGGAAGGGGGAGAGAGAAATGAAAGGAGAGTGAAATCTCTTCCTGCCAGAGTTAAAGGGTGTATAGAGACGGAAAGGTTTTGAAGTGAGCAAGCAGTCATGTTCCACCGACCAGCTGCCTGGATCATAAGCCAGGTAGGTTCACTGCCCTTTGAAACTGAAGTGTAATTAATTGCTTCAAACTCTTATCCCACTTAACATGGGATCCTCAGTGTGCTTGCCTGTACCTCCAGAGACTCGTGGGGGAATTTACAGTTCTCCTGTCTCTAATCCCAGTGTTTTGTTTCCAAAAAAAAAAAAAAATTCTATTATGCTCTTTCAGGAAATCTGTCACCATACACTGGATGTGACCCCATTTATGCTCCCTCAATATAGTGCACAGTATGTGGGGGAAAAAAAGTCCTGTGTTATGTGGTTGTTAAATAAATTATTTGTAGCCATTGAAAAGTGTTGAAAAAGATTTAATTACATGGGAAATACTTGTAGTTAAAAAGCACATTATAAGGGCCAGGCATGGTGGTGTACACTTGTAATCCCAGCGCTTGGAAGGCTGAGGCAGGAACTCAAGGCCAGCCTGGGCTACAAAGTGAGTTCAAGGCCAGCCTGAGCTACACAGGGAGACCCTGTCTCAAAAAAAAAAAAAAAAAAAAAAAAAAAAAAAAAAAAAAAAAAAAAAAAAAAAAAAAAAAAAAAAAAAAAAAAAAAAAAAAAAAAAAAGGTCTTAGCTGGAGCTGGCATTGGGGGAAAAAAAAGCACATTATACATTAATATAATAGCAAGTTATATATAAATTGTATAGCATAGATTAAAAGTGGAACTTTTATTTTCTTCTGTGGCATCAGTTGCTTTATTTTTTGCCGGGGGAAAGGAGGCATTATCAGGGATTGAATCCAGGGCCTTTACACTGAGCTATATCCCCACCCTTTTGAAATTTCTAAATCAGTTTTGCTAAATCACTGAATTGCCCAGGTTGGGCTCCGAACGTGTGATCCTCCTGTCTTAGCTTCCTACAGTGCAGTGATCACAAGCAAGCACCACCACACCTGACTTTTCTTGTTTTTTGAGACAAGGTTTTACTAGACAGCCCAGGCTGGTCTCAAATTCATGAACCATCTGCCCCAGCCTCCCAAATGTTAGGATTACAGAATTTACATATTTTCCTACTTTTATAGTATATTTCTTTATCTCTCGGAACCAGGGAGATTTTTAAACTAGATGTCATGACAATGTAGATCGACAGACGGTGAGATCTTGCTGTGTAGCCCCACTGACTTCAAATTCCCCATCCTCTTGCCTCAGCCTCCCTGAGTGCTGGAATTACAGGCATTCAATTTCCTGTTTAAAGTACTTATTTTTTTGGAGCCAGGGTCTCACTGTGTAGCTCAGGCTGACCTGGAACACACAGTATCCTCCTGCCTCACCCTCTCGAGTGCTGGGATAACAGGAGTGTGCCACCAAATCCGGTTTACAGTTCTTTTAAGAAAGGTATTTTTGTAAGATATAAGGCATAAATCTGTAATCCCAGCACTCTGGGAAGTTGAGGCAGTAGAATTGCAAATTGGAGTCCAGCCTGGCAACTTGGTGATTTAGTGAGACCCTGTCACAAAACAAAAAATAAAAAGGGCTGGGAATATAGCTCAATACAAAGGTCTTAGTACCTTTAGCTCAGTATAAATCCCTAGTACCTTTAAGGAAAAAAAAAAAAAAGGTATTTCTGAAGTTCAAGAGGAAGAGATACTAGGATTCAAGAAGTGAAACTGGAAGTAGATCCTTGGATGGAACTTTGTCAAGAGATGTTCTAGGTGAGCAGACTGTCCCAGGCAGAACAAACAGTTCAGAGACACCCCCGCCCCCCCCGCAAGTGGGAAATGGTGGAGGGAAAATCAGACAGTGTGGAAAAGTTAGGACTGCACCAAAAGTCCTGAAAACCCTGTGGAGCCCTTTGAACTTTGCAGTTCAGGGAGAACCACTGGAACTTGTGCTGTGCAGGTGATGTATTTCAAAGTAGATTTTCCTATGCTCTATTACTCAATGAGGTTGGAGATCTTGGCCCATTTGGTTGGCTCAGAACAGTGAAATGAGAGCCGGGCCTGGTGGTGCATGCCTTTAATCCCAGCACTTGGGAGGCTGAGGCAGGAGGATCATTGTGAGTTTGAGACCAGCCTGGGCCACAAAGTGAGTTCAAGGCCAGCCTGAACTGCATAGTGAGACCCTGTCTCAAAAAATAGGGGATTTAGCTCAGTGGTGTAAGTGCCTGCTTGGCAGGCGCAAGGTAGTGAGTTCAATCCCTGGTACCAAAAAAACAAAAAACAAAAAAAGTGGAATGGTAAGAACAGTCATTGCATTCCATTGTTCACAAAGTGAGAATTTGGACTTGCTTTCATGGTTATTACAATTTTGGTTTTGTTTGGGTTTTGTTTTTTGCACTTTTTGGTTTGTTTTGTACTAGGAGTTGAACCCAGGACCTTTCCAGTGAGTTACATCCCCAGCCCTTTTTATTTTGAGACAGGGTCTCACTAAATTGCCCAAGATAGGTTCAAGCTTTTGATCCTCCTGCCTCAGCCTCCCAAGTGCCAGGATTACAGGCATGTGCCACCAACCCTAGTTTAATTTGTTTGGTGTTTTGTTTTGTTTTGTCTTTGTGAGACAGAGTTTCACTATTCCGTTCAGGCTGGCCTTGAACTCACAGCACTCCTTGTGCCTCAGCCTCCCGAGTGCTGGGATTACAGTCATGAGCCACCACTCCCGGCTTTGTTTGTTTTTTTGAGAATACACTAGGTTTGAGTTTACAGCATATCACAGGCTGTCCTTGAACCCTTGATCTTTCTGCCTCAGACTCCAGAGAATGCTGGAGTTACATGCATGAGTTACCACAACGGGCTTTAATTACTACAATTTTTGTTTACTAGATAGCAGTAGAGTTTTGGAGAGAACAAATTAGCAAAGAGCAAAAACAAAATGAAGCAAAAAATATGTACCTTAAATCAGGGATTTGGAAACTTCTTGATTGTGATTCAAGTAGAAATAAATATCTAGGCCTGGTATGGTGGCACACACTTGTAATCCCAACACTCTGGGAAACTGAGACAAGAGGATTGCAAGTTTGAGCCCAGCCCAAGCAATTTAACAAAACCCTGTCTCCAAAACAAAAAAAAAAAAAAAAATCCTGAGTTCAATCCCCAGTACAAAAAAGAAATGTCTGTATCTCATCCCAAAAATATTTACGTATGTATACACTCATGCACACGCTTCTAAGAGAAATTTCATGAAGTATTTTATGCAATGAATGCTAATATTTTTAACTTTGTTTTCTCTTTAATGTGGATCAGGACTTAACACATTGACTCTTTTACCCACTATAGTAATGGGTCGCAACATGCCTCTAAGGATGTTGAAAAAGCAGGCCTATTCCCTGCTATATCTTTGCACCTTTCATTTTGAATAGTCTTAGCTGGCAACCTTAAACTGGCCTTGTTTACAAATCCCAGACTGCAACAGGACAGACAAAACGCCCAGGGTGCTGTGGGGGAGGTGATGGAAGGATTGGCAGAAGCCAGATTGGGTTCTTGTTCACACTAAAGTAAAATTCCCTAATATCAGTATTTCTTAGGGACTATAAATATTTTCTTCTTCGTCCAGCATGAGACACACTGAACTTCAAAGACGGCATACTGCCTGCAAACTAAACAAGTTTTTTCATTTGAAAAAATCATGAACTAAAATAAAAAGAAAAACAGTATATCTTGATTGTGACAGTTATCTTGTGACAATACATAGAAACTGTCTTAACATTGTTTTGTTTTTGCTTTTTTGAGAGTGGGTCTCACTATGTAGTTCAGTCTGGCCTTACAGTCACTATGTAACCCATGCTAGTCTTTTTTTTTTTTTTTTTTTTTTTTTTTTTTTTTTTTTTTTTTTTTTTTTTTTTTTTTTTTTTTTTTTTTTTTTTTTTGCGGCACTGGGGATTGAACTCACAACCTCGCGCCTGCCAGGGCAGGCGCTTAAGGCACTGAGCCAAACTCCCGGCCCTGGTTTTTCGAGGCAGGGTCGCACTGTGTAGCTCAGGCCGGCCTTGTGCTCGCGTTGTAGCCCAAGCTGGCCTCGAACTCACAACGCTCCGCCTACCTCAGCCTCCCGAGTGCTGGAATTAAAGGCATGTGCCACCACGTCCGGCTCCCATGCTAGTCTTGAACTCTCAGTAATCCTCCTGCCTCAGCCTCCTGATTGCTGGGATTACAGGTGTGCATCACCACTCCTGGCTCAAAGCTGTATTATTATAGAAGCATTAAATATGATTTTTTTTTTTTGTACTGGGGATCGAACTCACAACCTTGCACCTGCCAGGCAGGCACTTAGGCCACTAAGCTAAATCCCTGGCCCCTAAATATGATTCTTTTAAGTTGTGAGCCAATGGAAAGAGGAACACATCAACTTTATTACCAATAAAGCTGAACTAAAAAATATGAATTAAATGGTGAACAATAGGCTTTTTTCTTTTTGAACTAGAGATAGAAACCAGGACCTACACACTGAATTACACCCCCAGACCATTTTTTATTTTGAAGCAGGGTCTCGCTAAATTGCTAAATTCCTCAGGTTGGACTCAAACTTCTAATCCTCCTGCCTCAGCTTGTAATAGTTTTATTCTCCCACCACCCCCCACCACCCTTTTTTGTTTGTTTTTGAGCTGGAGTCTTAATGTGCCACCACAACTGGCTTCTAGTAGGCTTTTTAATATTTTTCCTTGAATTGAAGTTATTTTCCCAGAACTATAACCTCCTCCTTGCGAAGATCTAGTACTGTTAACCACTTTTTTTTTAATGTCTTTTTGAGGCAGGGTCTCACTATGCAGTTCAGACTGGCCTTGAACTCACTTTGTGGCCCAGGCTAGTCTCAAACTTGCAACAATCCTCCTGCCTCAGCCTCCCAAGTGCTGGAATTACAGGAGTGTGTCACCAAGCCCCGCCACATTTAATTTTAAAAGACTGCATTTTCTCCTAAAACAGGCAGAACTGAATTCAACAGTCACTCCTGGAAGAACCAGGACAAATGCTCTGCTACCTGCCTACCGTACAAACAAAAGGCTTAGGAAATATGGATCTGTATTTCTGCATTCCCTAGCCTCTGTCCAAATAAATTGGATCTGGCCCAATAGTTAGGCAATAATTGGAAAAGTTTATTTAAGCAGCTTTTTTAAGTGAAAGCAAATATTTAAATCAGTTCTTAAGTCACAGTTTATCCAAATGAACATAATGCAACATTGTTTTTAAAGGGCACAAATATGACACACACAATCCAGTATCTATCAAAATACCATTTAGTTAATTATTTTTTTAAATGGTGAATAGAGCCAGATGTAGTGGCACATGCCTGTAATCCCAATACTTGGGAGGCTGAGGCAGGAGGATTACACTGAGTTACAGGCCAATCTGGGCTATATGGTGAGTTCAAGGCCAACCTGGACTGTGTAGAAAGACCCTGTCTCAAAAATAAATAAATAAATAAATAAATAAAACAGTGAATAGATACCCTAATAAAAGAAACTATAAGGAACACCCACTTTAGCAATCTTATTGTTTTGTTTTGATTTGGTTTTTGTGCAGGGTCTTGCTGTGTAATCCAGCCCTGTTTGAACTCAGTATGTAGGGTCAAATTCAAGGTGATCCTCCAGCTTCAACTGCCTAGGTGCTGGGATTACAGGTGTGCATCACCACACCAGCTTTTACCAATCTTTAGATGTAGAACCAAACCTTTTCTGCTGAATGTGGTCCATGAGCTGTAGTGTGTGTGTGTGTGTGTGTGTGTGTGTGTGTGTGTGTTACTGGGAAATGAACCCAGGGCTATCACACTGAACTAGATTCCCAGCCCTTTTTTAATTTTACTTTTTTTGGGGGGTGGGGCTTGAGACAGTGTCTCAATATGCAGTCCAGGCTGGTTTTCAGCTCACTATGTAGTCCAGACTGGCCTTGAACTCATGACAATCCTCCTGTCTCAGCCTCCCAAGTGCTGGGATTACAGGTGCATGCCATCACACCCAGCTCCCGGCCCTATTTAAAACAATGGGTTTTTTTGTTTTTTTGTTTTTTTAATTTTGAGATAGAATCTCCCCAAGTTATTGAACTGCCCAGGCTCAGCTCAAACTTTAGAACTTCAAACTTCCAGTGTACTGGGATTATAAGCATGGGCCTCCACACCTGGTTCAACAGTAATTTTCTTTTCTTTTTTTGTTTTTTGTTTTTTTGGGGAGGAGGGGTTGTTTTTGTTTTTGTTTTTGTAGTTTTTTGAGACAGGGTCTCACTCTGCAGTACAGGCTCACCTTGAGCTCACTTTGTAGCCTAGGCTGGTCTTGAAATTGCAGCGATCCTCCTGCCTCAGCCTCTTGAGTGCTGGGATTACAGGCATGAGCCACTACACCCAGCTCAACAGTAATTTTCAATTAGGCTTTATTTCCAAAGCTAGTATTTCCAGAGCATTCAACTGACATGTTATAGAAACAGCTTTCTCTTCATGTTTGTGTTTCATCAGTTCATATCACTGTCAGTAAATCAGTTACACACTGCCACACAGCTGATAAGAGCAGGCTCAGGAGCATGTGCAACAGACCCTTGCTGGGTGTCTGTGTCCTCTGGCAGGAGGTGTTCAGGTGATTCAGACAGTACTCGGCCATGCACAGCACTCAGCACACAAGGCTGGTCTTCATGTGTGTGTTTGGAGAGAAGGGGAAGTGTTGGCTCCAGAGAGTCCATTAGCAAGAGAGCAATTAATGCTCATAGATTAGTGTGATAAACTCTGTGCATTTATGTGAACATTCTTCTCCCATTATTTATTCATTGCAGAATCTTTTTTATTTTTCTAGGCATGGGAATGCCTGTGGTCCCAACATTCTGGGAGGCTGAGGCAGGAAGATCACAAATTTGAGTACCACCAGGGCAACTTGGTGAGATTCTGTCTCAAAAAATAAAAAGAGCAAGAAATAAATAAAATTTTTAAAAATAGAGCTGGAGATGAAGCTCAGTGGTTGTTGTAGTCAGGGGTGTGCAAGGAAAGTGATTACATACAGGACACAATTTATAGTATTATTTATAATAGTCACCCAAGGAGTTAAATACAAAGAAAGTGCAGGAAATCTGTCCACACACTAAAGACCTAGAAAATCCAGCCAAGGGCCTGTATCCCATGGTGATAACCTGCGTCAATTCAGCTGAAAACCTAGAGCCAATGACAGTGCCTCCCACCAGTCCAACTGGAAGCCTAGAGCCTATGACTATGACTCATGCAAGTCTATTTCATGGAGCTGCACTGGGAAGGCCCAGAGGTCAGCAGTGGAAGCCAGAAGGTCTGTGCCAGTGGGATGAAGGATCTGTGCCATTAGGTTGAGGGTTCTGCACTGGAGCCAGGAAGCAATGCTCAAAGCAAGGACCAGGGCTCCCCATAAAAGTTCCACAGCCATCCTCAGAGACAGCGAGGTCCCAGGCTCCTCCAGCAATAAGAACAGCTGAGTTCATATTAGGAAGCCAGCATGACAGGCTTCTCCTGGAAACTAAACAGTACACATCTTCCCCTCTGGAGCCAGGACGCGATACTCAAAGTAAGGACCAAAGTGAACCACAGCCATTCTCAGCGACAAGATCCTGAGCTCCTCTGATGAGAACAGCTGAGTTCATACCAGGGAAGCCAGCATGACAGACTCCTCCAGGAGAACCAATAGCTCTAAACAACAACACGTAGGAGAACCCACAATGCTATTCTTCCTCTCCAGGTCTCCTTTTTATGCTGGTAACAGTCCTCAGGTGACCATCCACACTCAGTACCACACTGATTGAGTTCAGCTGGTGTTTAACTTGACCATCAGTTTTCAGTCCACAACGGTGGTCAGTGCTTCTGGTTTCCACCTCTAGTACTGAAAGAAAAGAAGGGGGAGGGAGCCAGGAATTTAGCTCAGCAGCACAAGTGCCTGCCTGGCAAGCGTAAGGTCATGACTTCACTCCCAGGTACCCAAAAAAAGGGGGGGGAGGGGAAAGAAATTCCCCCAAAGGTACTGGACTCAAACACCAGGCCTGAAACATGTTAGTGAACATTGCCCAGCCCTTTTCAACATTTTTATTTAGAGACAATCTCCTAAATTGCCCAGGTGTGGCTCACAATTGGGATCCTCCTTCCTCAGTCTTCTGAGCAGCTGGACTAACCAAGTGCACACCACTGAGTGAGGCTTTGGAAACATTTATTGCTTTTCAGGACTGTACCAGGCACCATGGTGGGAGGAAGCCACTGTACCTGGAGAAAGGGAAGCTGATATGTGAACAAGGCAAAGGGGCTGGAGGGAGGAGAAGGCTGGATAAACAAACCCCTTCACCTTCTCTCTAACCCATCCCTCAAAATTTCTGTCCCTCCAATCCCTTTTTGTGGGAGGTATTTTTGTTTTATTCTTTTGAGACAAGCTCTTGCTATGTACTCCAGGCTGACCTTGAATTCACAGTGATCCTCCTGCCTCAGCCACCATGCCCCCAGTCTCATTTAGTTTAAAATGACTTTAATTTACTCTTTCATTTTCTTTCTGTCTTTTTTTTTTTTTTTTTTTATACTGGGGATTGAACTCATGACCTCATCCCTGCCCCTTTTCTTATTGATTGACTGATTTTTGTGGTGCTGGGGATGAAACCCAGTCTCCCACCCCCAGGGCCTTGTGCATGCCAGGCCAGTGGTCCACACCCCAGTGGCCCCCAAAATAGTTTTAAGTGGCTCAAGGTTGATGCAGCTGTCAGTGGTAGGTCATCTGCTGCATTAGTGCTCTACACTGCCTGTGTACTTCCCAGTGCTGAGCTGATGCAACTGGTCCATTCAGGAAAAGCAGTGGCCTTATAAATTAGAACAACCCTTTTAAAAAGCAATTTGACAGCCCTCTGCAGAGCCTTAATGGCACTGTGACTCCCTTCTGACTCATCAGTACCACTCCTAAGAAATTTTCCTTAAGAATAATCCTCACCAAAAGAGAGAAGCCACAGCACAGCCGCATTTACTATCATCTCAGCTGTAATAATGAAATTTGGAAACATAATAAATGGTTGATGTGACTGATACCACTCAACACCATTGTGTAACTAACTGCTGAGAACACAAACAGGGGTAACTTGAAAAACATTTGATTACATGGTAAGAGGAAAAGGAAAAGAAGATACAGGGCATGCAGTACAGTGTACCAAGAACCAGTGAACTGTACACTTTAACAGGAAAACTTTTGTGAATCATAGCTCTATTATTTATTTATTGGTCTTTTTGAGACAGGATCTCACTAGGCAGTTCAGGCTGGTGTTGAACTCACTGTGTAACCCAAACTGGCCTTGAGCTCAAAGTGATCCTCCTGCCTCAGCCTTCCAAGTACTGGGATTAAAGTCATGTGCCACTATACCTGGCCTCAGTTTTCTTAAAATGAGAAATTGTGTAATTTTGTGTTTGTATCAGCCAAGAACAGGAAACAGACCTCTAAAAATGTGTGACTGAGGAGAGTTACTGCAGGGACCCAGGAACAGAGGTATAGGCAGGGTCAGGAGTGAAGCACTATGGACCTGGGATCTGCTAGCAGTTAGTACCAGTGTGGACTAGGAGAGTCAAGGAGAGAACCAGAGCTCTCTCCCTGTGGTGAGGCCCAGGCATGTGACCCACCCACCCCCCACACACCTTCCATGCCAGTGTTAGAACCTGGGCTGGGGGTGCTCAAGGCCAGAGTGCTTGCCTAGTGTGTGCCAGGAGTCCAAAAAACAAAGCGAAACAAAACATAGCCATTGTGAGAATTGTCTGAGCATATGATGAAGGACCTCAGGGAAACCTGGAAAGCCAAGTTCATCTAGAGATAAGACACACAGGTACAGACCAGGTGTGGGGCACAGGCCTGTAACCCAAGCAATTCTGGGAAGCTAAGGTAAGGAAGATCAAAAGTTTGAGCCTGGTGTGGGCAACTCAGTGACTTAGCAAAACCCTGTCTCAAAATTAAAAATAAAAAGAGCTGAGGGCGTAGCTCAGTGTGAAGGCTCTGGGTTCAATCCTCAGTACCAGAAAAAACAAAACACACACGCAGGTAGCTAGAAAGCAGATATGACACGTCAAGGGTACAAGATTAGCACACGCTGAGACAAAGAAGCGACCCAGGAGTGAGATGTTTCTATTGTTTCATTGTTATATTGAGCTAGAGTTGGACCTAGGAAGATTAATCATTGATGTCTATGAGTTCCGTTGGGCTGGAGCATTCACAAGTCCTCCCCAGGCTATTAGGCTATGTTTCTCCTTTTAGCAAAACATTGTGCCCTCAACAAATAATTATGTGGTGCCCGTCCTGTACCAGGAACTGCTGGGGCCCTGGGGATTTGGGAGGAAACAAAATCCACCTCCTTCTGTGGAGTTTACATCCCGGTGGGGGCAGGCAGACAATAGATATGTAAATATGTCAAGCAGTGATAAGTGTCGTGGAGTAAAGCAGGGAAATGAAATTCTGCCCATCCTATTACCGCTTACAAATCTCTTGCTTTGAAGCACACAGTCGCCCACATCCCAGAGCTCCTGAGTCCCAAGGCCCTTGGCTTCTCTCATCTGGTCTAGCATCGCAGTGTCCTCCTAAGATCTTTCTGCCTCAGTGTCCTCCAGCCCAGCCTCCACTCTGCCTGAGGACCTGAAACAGACCAGGTCAGGACTCTGTTAGGACTCTCCCTAATGTAAAGTAGCTGGCCAGGGTCTCCTTGGCTTCTGGATCCATCCTCTGCCTTTACCTCCCTTGTTCTCCGAGGTTATTTTTCTCTGCTGAAGTTATTGACCATGCCACACTGTAACTTCTGCCCAGAATACTCTTCCCAATAACAATGCTTCCTACACCCTCTGTACCTCCCACAGTTGGCATTTTACTCTTCTGCACCCAGCCACCACCACCCCCATGTGGTTCAAGCTTCCCTGACTTCACTGAGGAGGAGGGGGTCTTCCTGCCCCTTCCTCTGTGGCATCCATGTGTTTTACAGACACCAAGGAATGTATTTATCTTACTCTCTGATCTCGTTTCTTGGATTTAAGGCATATACGGTTTCATTAAATAGGATACTTGACTCACATGTATTCGTTGATCCATGTGTGGCCTGTTTTTGTTCAGTTTGGTTTTTGGGTGCTAGGGATGGAACACTGGGCCTCTCATGTGCTAAACACATGGTCTACCACTGAGCTGCTCCACGTCTGGGACCGTCTCTTGTTACTCAGCACCTACCCTAAAAACTAGAATTGACAACATATGCAAATTCTCCACCTCTCACACGCAAGGCCCAGGCTCAACCCCCAGCACTGGTGGCACACCTGTAAACCCAGCACTCAGGAGGACCATCATGCGTGCAAAGCCAGCCCTGAACTACATAACAAGACCGTGTCTCAAAAAAACAAAAAACAGAGCTGGGGATGTGGCTCAGTGCAGCACTCCAGCACCAGTCCAGCAAATGGGAAGCCCTGGGTTTGACTCCAGGTATCGAAACAAAAACAAAAACGTCACAAAACTGGGGCTAGGGCTGTGCTCAGTGATAGAGTGCTTGCCTAGCATGTACCAGCCCCTACTCAAAAGAAAGAAGCAGAAGTTTTAGTGTTTTATCTTTTTCTTGTTCTTAAAAGATAAATTTTAAAAACTGCGTCACTTTTATAAAAAATTTTTTCTACTTATTTAATTTCAGTACTGGGCATTGAACCCAGGGCCTTCACACTAAGGTATATTATAGGCTGGGCTGGAACTTGCAATCTTCCTGCCTCAGCCTGCCAGTGTTGGGATCACAGGCATATACCACCACACCCAGGTTTATTTTTTGACACAGTGGAGCATGGTGGCTCCTTTCTCTAATCCCAGCACTGTCGAAGGCTGAGGCAGAAGGATCACAGGTTCAAGCCTGACCTGGGCAATGTAATGACTTAGTGAGATACTGTCTCTAAATAATTAATTAAAAATTAAATGGCTGGAGATGTAGCTCAATGTGAAATCCCTGGGGTTTAATCCCCAGTGCAAAAAAAAAAAAAAAAATATATATATATATATATATATATATATATATATATATATATATATATATAGTGAGAGAGGGTCTAAAGTGCCCGGGCTGGCCTCAAACTTGTGATCCTCCTAAGATAGGAAATTAGGGTGTGGCAAAGCTGACTGGGGAAGTAGATGTGACCTGTTACTTACAAGATCCCAGAATGCACATGCAGAACAGTTCTCAAAGGCCAGCACACAGACCCCTCTGGATAACTCCAGCCAGTTTTCCATAGGATGCCTGGACCTGACCTCAGCCTGAGGTGTGGAATCCCAGCACCACCTCTCATGACCTGGATGTAGATGTTCTCATGGGTTTCCCTGAGATTTGGATAGCATAAAAGGACACAACAAGAAGAGCTTGCTATTGTGGCTTTCTCCATGATAGCCCACTCTGCATCTTCCAGTGTACTTTTATTTTGCTATTTCCTTTTTTACTCGGCCCAAGCTGGCTCTGCCGAGCCAGTTTCACCCTCACTCTTCACTTTTACTGTTTCAAATAAACTGTTATTGTCCTTTGCTTGTTTCCTTCAATTCTTTGTCGAGTGAGAAGACCCTGGAGTCCAACTGCAGAAGGTACAAGCACCACAAAATCTGATCATGTTTATTTGTCAAGCCACTTTCAGGAGCTACCTGGTAGCACTCCTGCCTCAGCCTCCAGAGTAACTAGGATTCTGGATATGAGCCACCACAGGTTGCCCAAATGGTTTTTTAAACCAATTTGCAGTTCCAGCACTGCATGTAAGGTCCCATTCACATTCACTCCAGCACTTGGTTCATATTCTCAGACTCCTTAATTCTTGCCACTGAAGAATCAAATGAAATTTTGTGATGGTTTGGATTTATACTTCTCTGATGATTGCTGATATCAAACATAGCTTCATATATAAACACCATAAAAACTTCATCTTCAGGGAAATATCTATTCATAGCTTTTGCCCATTGTTCAATTGGTTGATTGTCCTTTCTTCAGTGATTTTACTAATTCTTTGACAGTTCGATGTTTCCCCTTGGAGCTCCGATGTTCAGAATGAATTATCTTCATATAGTATGATTTTCTTTTGATTAGAAAAGTAATGCCCACACGTTGGAAAAGAAACATGTCAAGGGGCTGGGGTATAGTACTTGCCTAGCATGTGCTAAGGTCCTGGGTTCCATTGGCAGCAGTGCAAACAAAACCAACCAAAAAATGTGTGAACTGAGTGTGGTAGTACACACCTGTAATCCCAGCACTCAGGAGGTTGAGACAGAAAGATCACCTTGAGTTCAAGGCTAGCCTGGGCTACATAGTGAGTTCAGACCAGCTTGAATGACATAGCAAGACCCTGTCTCAAAAACAAAACAAAACAAAACACATGTAAAGAGTGCAGACGCACTTACTTACACTCCTTTTTTATGGTGCTGAGGCCCAAACTCAGGCCTCAAAGGCATAGCTGGGCAAGCACTCTACCACTGAGCTATACCCACACCCCTAAGAGTTGGTAATAAAAGCCTCCATTGCCATCCCTCCACCCCATCTCAAGCAAGAATAACTCCCATGGAGCCAGGCATGGTGGCACACACCTCTAATCCCAGCACTTGGGAGGCTGAGGCAGAAGGAGCACCACGTTCCTAGGCCAACCTGGGATACAATGTGCGCTCAAGGTCAACTTGAACTGCATAGTGAAACCCTGCCTTAAAAAAAAAGGAATAAAAATTTAAAAATTAAAAAATACATATATATATATATATAAAGATATAGTAGACAGCTCAATGAAACACATTATTATTGAATGTGCTGTGGACCCTCAAGTTATAACTGATTTGACATATGAACAACTTGGTTTATGACCGGAATTTTAGTTATAACTTAGAACCAATCTTGAGTACTGGTGCGAGTGCTGGCCAGATGGTCTCAGATATAAATTTAATGCTTAAGAAGCTCTGGAAGGAACATTACAACATCCTTTCCTATATGGAGTTAACTGAGAAATCCTGGACCAAATGTCTCTCTAAGGATGCTGCCTAAGTACAGGAGAGAGACTTTGAAGGCTGTGTAGAAGGGCCTGAGCATTCAGTTGAGAACCTGAGTTATAAGCAGCGCTCAGGAATGAATCGAGTTCGTAAATCAAGGGTGCACTGTACTGCTGACAGGCATTAGAATAGAGCTCCTAATGTTACAAGGATATTGCAGTGTAACTATGGCAAAGAATTCAAGTGGGAGAAAAATGGGAGAGTACTGGTAAGGTGTGTGTAGGTTAATTACTAAATCTTGGCTGTTGGAGCTGGGCTATGGTGGTGTACTTCTGTGATCCCAGCACTCAGGAGGCTGAGGCAGGAATGCCAAAAGTTCCAGACCAGCCTGTCTATATAGTGAGTTCAAGGCCAGTCTGAACTACATAGCAAGATGCTGTTTCTTTAAAAAAAAAAAAAAAAAGTCTTGACTGGGTTGGGCCAAAGTGCTTTTTTGTGTGTTTTGCTGTGCTTCAGATTAAACCCAGGGCCTCAGGTATGCTGGGCAAGTGCTCTACCACTGAGTTGCACCCCAGCCCCAAGTTTTTATACTGGAGCTAACAGGGAAGCATTTGAGTTTTCAAAGAGTGAAAGTTCTTTGTTCTTATATTTTTACCAGGGACAATTGAAACAAAACATTGACAATCTCATCATCTAATAGCTTTGTACAGGATATAAGGGGAGGAGAGAGGAGCAATGAAGCTGGAGACAGAAAAATGAAGGTGTCAACAGGCTATCCTAAGAGGGAGAGAATACATTCAGTAAGACATGCTTTTGCTTTTGGTCCTGCATACCTGGGACTGAACCCAGGAGTACTCTGCCACTGAATTACCCCGGCCCTTTTTCATCTTAATTTTTAAAATCTTGAGATAAGGTCTCACTACATTGTCCAGGCTGGGCTTGAACTTATAGTCCTCCTGCCCCAGCCTCCTGGGGTACTGTCACTACAGGTATGTGCCACCATGCTCACCTCTGGCCCGGCACACTTGCTGAGCTCCCACATGCCAGGTTTGGTGCTGAGTGATGGGAACTGATGACATCTGGCCCCAGGCAGCAGGTGTGGAGCCCACTGCCAGGTGACCTTGGCTGACCTACTGGAGCCACCCCACAGGTGTTCTCTAGGAATAGGACTGTCACCACCCTCACAGCCATCCCATGACACCTGTGGAATTGGGGTGTGAGGCAGGGCAGGGAGGGACGGCGGCCTAACCTTGGTCTCCAGAACCCTGGCTGACATGAGGACAGCAGTGCCAGGCTGGAAGGACCTGCAGCACTGGTATTCTGTGCTGTCCCTAAAGGTGTCCAAGTGGCAGGAGGGAGCAGGCGAAGGTGGCACTCCGCTCAGGAGGAGGAGGACACTGGCCCTTTGGGTGCAGCTGTTGACCCCGAAGCAGCACAGGCCATGGAGAAGTGTCACCAATGTCACCACGGGGGGGGGGTGGCGAGGAAAGGGGGACATTTGTGACACTCTGTGGTGGGGCAAGGACAGTGTGCACCAGTGAACTGCAAGTGACACAGATCTGCATGATTGGGGATTTTCTAGTGGCCACAGGAACCCCAGGATGGGGAGCAACCAGGAAGGATAGGGCCAGAGAGGTGACAACAGGGTTTGCTGTGTGGTTGGCAGTAAAGGCTGGATTATG